>JAYMSR010000158.1:0-18748 GCA_036897825.1 Plantago rigida
AGAATAACATATACAGAAACATAGATACTCAATTCATCGATTAAGCTTGAATCACGGACTCCTCCGTTGGACGGATTAAGCTTCGAGGTGGCGTGGTCTTCAGTCTATCTGCTGATTCTGCTCACTGGTTTCTGAAGAATGTCAGATCAGTGATTCTGCTAACTGAAAGAAAGGAGTTTCTTTTCCATTCTTTCAAGAATTCAACCTTCGGCAATAACAATAAGGAAACCTCCCTTCTCATTCCTCCAATTAAGTGATCTTTTTTTTAGATGAAATTCATTCATTCATAATAGCAAACAAAGAGGAAGCCAAAAGCTTAATCCAAAATACAAAATGACGGCAAGAAAAAACTTACCAGGACAGAAATTAAAAAGGCAGCAGAGCAGAACCGCCTTCAAGTAAATGATCTCTCACATAGCAATGTTTATCTCAACTGCATATTCCACCTTCAATCATTTCACCCTCTCATTTTCTAATTTATTATAATATAGGTAAATGGAACGTATGCCATTTAATAATTAGTCCGTTCAATTTGAATTTAAATATTTACCGCATGAACAATTATTCAGGCACACATAAGTCTTCATTATTATTGGATATGTGATCTGGAGTATCCCAAGATCGACCTTTTATGTTCAGAATGGCATTATGGCAGTGTCATTTCTGAACTATCATGTTGCTAAAGTAGTGGATGCTTTGAACTTAAACGGTATCAAGTGTTAAACCAGTGCAAGTAACAACATAAAGATCAAATTGAAGACACCTTCAACGAAATTATTTCATTCGGCTTTCATCATTAATTAGACCATCAATATTCACAACTATCATACCATATCTATACTAAAGGGCATGAAATCTTAATGGAGTACTTCATACACTACCAATCAATGGTGTACTGTATTAACGTTTACCTACAGTACATTACACGTTGCAGACAGATCAGTAATTACACTACACTGTAAAATTGGGAGTGAATCCATAAACACGCAGAATAATACCAATTGAAACTCTCACACACCTTAATCTGTAAACATCAAGCAAATCACCACTCAATTCATCGATTAAGCTAGAATCCGAAGTGTGACTAACCTCTGGCACGATCATCGACTTCCAAAGCAATATCCGCAAAGAGCTCTTGCAACAAATTCAGCCTCTGTGATGCCGAAGCTAACGCCTAAGTTGGCCAATTGACAAAATTATTAACACATTCATCATCATCAATTCAACAGCAATCAGATAAACATAGATACACAAACAGAATAACATATACAGAAACATAGATACTCAATTCATCGATTAAGCTTGAATCACGGACTCCTCCGTTGGACGGATTAAGCTTCGAGGTGGCGTGGTTTTCAGTCTATCTGCTGATTCTGCTCACTGGTTTCTGAAGAATGTCAGATCAGTGAAGTGAAGAAGAATCTCCTACTTTTTTCAATTATGTAGATTTTCAGTTTTGCTTGTTCCGTGTGGGTGTGGGCAGTTCAGATTTGATAAGAAGAAATAACCTGGGTATTGAGTTTTAGATGGAATCGATTCCGTTAAATTACAATTCTAACCGTCTGTAACTTTCCATTGTATGGTGAGTTGAGGGTACAATTGGGTAATTTAAATTTTGGTATTACAACTGCTGAAAATGATGGAAAATGACAAATTTGACCTCTAAACTTCAGATTTTTCCACATGACGTTGAGCCAATATATTCAGTAATTTCAAGAATGGCAAGGGTCTTATATGTAAGATCACCAAAAAAACTACCTCTTGTGAGACAAAAATGAATTTCTTTTTATAAGTAGTATAGAAATCACAAAAATACGTTTGTCTATTAATACCCTTTCTCTTTTCCTAGACATATATATATTATATATATAGAAAATTTGGTTGCAGGTTCTCGTTGCCCTCGTACTGCTACAAGCAACTTGAAGGAGTGTGGTTATTTCATTTCCTGTTATCTTAGTTGTATTGTACATCGATTAGATTTCTCTCATTTGGAATTTTCCTACTCTTTTTTCTAAGTATTTGTGGGTCTTTATCAACTGTCAACACGTAAAGTAGATAACGTCCAACATTGTGGTGTAATTAATTGTGTAAATGATGTATATCATGGATCCAAATCCAAATAACTACTCC
Source organism: Plantago rigida (assembly GCA_036897825.1). Taxonomy (NCBI): domain Eukaryota; kingdom Viridiplantae; phylum Streptophyta; class Magnoliopsida; order Lamiales; family Plantaginaceae; genus Plantago; species Plantago rigida. Next base: position 2,131 of record JAYMSR010000158.1, read on the forward strand.
TCAATTTTTGCTTTTGTTGCTATCTACTAAGTTACAGGCTTTTAAGCAACAATCAAATAGCTTCTCTTTTTCTGTCAAATTTCACTGTCATTTCGTTGTTTTTTTTCACTCTGATTTCCCTTCTAAATTATGCAACTATATGTCCAGCCAACTATTTCTATAGTTGTAAGTTCTTTCTTAGTCCTGCCTGCTATATGTTTGTTGTTAGCCATGAAGTCCTTATTTGAAATATGGTGTACCAACTAACTAGAAACGAATAGTATGAAAATATACCAAACAGAAGAAATAATCTAATAATCTCTAGACTCTTGTTATCTATCTTTATTACAATACATTTCCCTCTCAAATCCTTTATTGATTTATATATATATACCAGATATACCACCAGTTAGACTTTTCGTCGTGTTAGAATGTTTCTATTTATTTCTGTCATCAAAGGTTGCCTACTAACAACATAGTTTCTTTTTCATAATAATTTGACCCAGGTTTTATCTGGTTTTTATGCATGGAGTCCTAGCCCTTTCTTTTTATCCTACCTTAAGCATTGTTCGGGGACATGGCTCTTTCCTTACAATTTTCTTATGTATATAAGGTGCTTTCAAGATGCTAGAAGGAAGATAATGACTTCGTAAGCAACTGACACTGGCATGAAAATATCCATGGTTTTTCTAAGACACAAGCACGGAATCTCCTTTTCTTTCTCTGATCTTTCCCTTGGCTTGGAGTTGGTTATGGGATTGCTACATTGTCTTACATATGAGAATATGATGTATTCAAAGAGGTACCAAGAAAACGTACAAGAATAGAAGCTTCTCCAACTACTCTATATTTTCTATTTTGCTACCATTATGCACGGAGACAGAAAATGTGGAAAAAATGAGAAAAAAGTCGTTTCTAAGCGTCTAAATTTAGCGGAATGGAGACCTTGAAGCTGTTTTAGCTATAGAGGTGGAAGAGGTGAATGATGATTTATGTTATGGAGTAGTTGCTTGCGTAAGTTTAGATAGTAATGATTGAGGACAAAAAAATAGAGGATAGCTTATTAATAAGAATGAAAAGAGGCACGAATTAAAGAACTTGTTGAAAAGCTTTTCTTTGACGAGGAAAAAAACCAATGTTGTAATGTTTCAGTTCCAATTTGCGTGTATATTCAGGGTGTCTTATCTCCGCTATCATTCTTCAATCCTTACGGCAGCTCTTTGTTATGATCTGACTTTTCCTATGTACTAACTCACTTATGCCCGCATGTTTTCTACTATGCATGTATATTTCTATTCCAACATAGTTTTGTTTATGTTACTTACCATACCAGCGATGTGTCCCAACATAATCAACATAATAGCATTTCTGCAAGTCACAAGTCTTCCTTATTAATTAGTATCTACTTTTTAGTCCTTGCTCTCCATTCCATTTTTCTTGTATCTATTTCTCTTTTCTTTTTGATTTTCAACAATAACAATAGAAATAGATCTATCTAGTTCTAGTATATTCTAGTCTAAAGTTTGATTTACATGACTTTGAAATTCTCCTTTGTTTCAATCCAAAATACCACCCTTTTTGCTTTTTCACAGTTTTCTGAGAGACTTTTCGTTTTAGGATTTCTATATAAAAGAGTCAAATAAGTGTAGACATCATGTAGCTCAAATCAACTTGTGTTTGTTTGTTAGTGAAATCTTCTGTGTCTTCTGTTTTGGTAACGAAATTGACTGAATGGAAATAATCTAGTTTCTTTTTCATACTATTTTTAGACTATTTTAATACTAAGGCCTTGAGTTTTCGCCGTTCCTTACAATAGAATTATTTTGTATATGGCTAATGGCTGGCTAATTTGAAAGTATTATGTAATGTAAGCTGTTGTAGAACAGAACACAAAAGCGGACTCATTTTGTTTGCTAAGTCTAAATAAAATACAAAGGCCTTAGTAGCGCAGGGAGAGAATCAAGATTGAGTTGTTCTTTAGGTTTACGAAATACTCCATTACAGAATAAATAGCATTAGAGAGATTTGGGGCGTGGTTTGGCATGTTACTACTTTTTTTTGGACCACCAAACTTGTATTCCATCTTCCGTCGGAGAAGAGATAGAGATATTAGTACATATTATAGAGCATATAGAGTCAATCAGTAGAAAAGAGAAACCGGTAATGATTAATTGTTGAAGAAATATTGAAAGACAAAAGTGGGGGAGAAAGAAGCACTACCCTTAGCCATTAGTTTCTTAAGGATACGAATATTCTAAGCAGGAACATGGGGGGGTAGATCTATTTCTTATTCGTGAAAGTAATGACAGTAATAAAAAAAGTATGTGAAAAAGGCAGGCAATAAGCAGAAAGAACGGGATCGGGGTTTACGGAAGGAATCAAAGTTGGAGAAGACCTAAGTAATTGCAATGATTGCAAAAAGTAGTTCTTTGAGGATAAGTACCCGACATCATAACTATACTCTTCTCACATGTTTCTTTTTAGGATAGATTTTAGATAGAGTAGACTCGACCTGCTTCCAACAAATCGACTTAGCAACGTGGGTGAGGAGATATCATATTGTCTTGGAACAAATCAATCCGTAAATAATGTTTCTTCCTTAGTTCAGTAAATGCACGATGCTTGTAAAGGTAAAGTCAAAGGAACTTTCTTTCTTCTTGACTCTCTTTTGTCAACTGGTAGCAAAGCCCTCAAGGAGATAAAAAACTCTGATTCACTCAAAGAGCGTACGTATGACGACTGTCACATAAAAGCACTGCACTTGTTGGGTAGGCTGAAACACTTATTAGATCCACAAATATTCCTTGGCAAGAGATATTTCTTTCATTTATGTGTGGCATGTTCTAGAGAAGAAAACAAATCAAGTACATACTAGTACAAATAGTAAGAATTTCTTGTTATTATGACACAAATAAAGAAATATCTTCATTCTATTTCATTATATATATTTCACCATATTTTCATTTTAAGGAGTAAGTAATTCACAACGAATACTTGAAAAGCTAACATACAAAAATGAAACGCAAACTTAGAACAATAGAATCAATTGATGCAACTGCTGGCACGATTAGCATATTTTTGATTTCTTTAAGGAATTAACCATTTGTAAACCTTAAAGCATACTTACGTCTGTCTTAGTTAGTAAAAGAGAAACGCTGCTAAAGATAGAGATGAGAGAGATAGAAAGTCAAAAGATAATGTTGTGATAAGGAAAGAAGAGATTTCTTAGAAGATGCTGCAATAAGATCAAAATGACTCTTTAGGTATAGTTTGGGAATTGTATTTCCATTTGTTGTGCTAGACCAAAATAATAGAAATATCTCATTTTCACTTTAGGCCGGTAGAAGAAGCACATTTCTCAACCATAAAGTCCACCCTAAAAAATGAGCAGTCAGTCGGGTATTCAATGAATATTTCCTTTATTTATTATATCCAACCAATACTTCTTAAATAGATTCTTGCCCAGGTGAGATATACCCTTATTTTCTTATTTCCCTTACTTATTTTATGTGTGCTATAAGTAAATACTTATGAATGTTGGTGCCTTCTCTTTTTCTTTATACAAAACTCCGGTGTCTAGGAGATTTCATGAGAACAGTATTATTTTCCAAATGAAGAGTTTCCAAAAGTATAGACATTATTTTCAACAAGATTTTTTGGTCTATATACAGGTACCTTTGCGAAAGAAAGGAGTAAGTACAGGTCCTTGTTTGGAATTCTCGCTACATTTCATCATACATGACTCTGAACAATCAAATAGATTTTCACTTGCCCACCCAAAGTCAATTAGACAGATTCCTATCATTTAGGAAGAATCGAGCAAACTTTCCCACTTTTTCGCAGCAAACAAGCTCTTCAGCTCCCTGAGTTTTTCATGTACGTAACACTTGGTATACTTAGAGTATGAGTGTCTTTTCCTTTTCTTAACGTATTTCTAACACAGTAAATATAGAGAAATATAGAATTTTGGGTTATACTTCCACTTTTTGCTACTCTATATACATATAATATACATATATATACAAATAATTAACCAAATAATAGAATATTTCGGGTTGCCCAGATCCCTACTTTATCTTTCTTATTTTTGACTTCTCTTTACTTTGTGTTTGTGCGTGCAAAGTTCTAACTAAAGCCTGTATCTTGGTATCTCTGCCACAAATAAAGGCGAATCAACACTGTTAGTTGTTAAATAACTAACTAGTTGAAGATAACACAGTTTCTTTTAATTAGGTTTAAGATAGTAATCTTAGTCAGCAAAAGGGAAACTAGAAAAAGGAAGTATCCTTGTGGAGGAACGCGGAGTCGAGAGAAAAGATCCAAAATCAAACAGAAACGGTAGTTGAAAGCTTATTAGGTAAGTTAAAGTGAGCAATCAATCCCTCCCTCCGATGTTTAATAAATAGTATAATCGATGTAGTATAAATCAAGAGTTGATCATCCAAAAATCCAAGATCAGCAAATAAACCAAACCAGATTTGAAAAAGGAGCGACCAATTGGCTAGTTGTTCCAACAAATATAGTAAGAACAGAGCCATTATTCTATGAAAAGAGAAGGGAGCCCGAAAAGAAGATCTTCTAGATTATTTATCCTCCTGCCAAACGGAATCTTGCTGCTAAGGGAACACCCCTTCAAATTCAAATCTTGATCATAATATTTATGAATGTCAACTTCATTTTCATTCTTCATTTGCACAACATTTTCCTATTTCTAGAGCACTTTTCGCCAATTGTTCCAAACTACACATGGGGTCGAACGCACCAAGTTACTTCAGATTTTTAGAATAATGAGATCCTATGCGAAAATACTTACGCATTTGGAAATAGGAAGACTCAGCAGAGGGGAAAGTCAGAAAAGAGACGACAACTAGAATATGGCACTTTACTTTACTTACACCTTTCGTGGTGCGATATCCTTTGTTCCTGAGGCATAGAAACCTGTGGTCTCTCTCTTGTCAAAAAGGGATGGGTAATATCGGCGTGTGAACTCTGACATCTTTAAACACAAAACAAGGGCAATTCGATATTTGTGTTTAGGCAGACATCTACATTGTTCAAGCAAGTAGTATAGAAAACTAAGATGAATCTAGAGTGAAAGTCTAGTCTCCCAGGCAAATAAAGAGCTGTACGAAGGCTCGCCGAAAGAAAACTTATTGTTCCACCTTTTTTGCTTGTGTATTCTATCTGTTTTGATTCATGTCGAAAATAACTAATATGTCTAATAAAATATGTGTTATATCAATTCAATGACTTTGGTCTAAGTGTCTAGTTTTGATATCTCATTTAAGTAAGAAAAATGGTCGTTTACTCATACACCACGTGGCTATCACTTTTCATAAGTTTCTACATAGTGGCGATTATTGTAAGAATCAAAAAAGGGACAACAGTATTTCTTTTATTGGGTCTATCTAAAAAAGTATCCAGAGGACTGGGTAGAAAAAAGAGACAACTGCTTTCTTTGGTGTATATTGGTTTCTAAATCAAATAGAAAGTACCCTTTGTCTAATGAAAATGAATGAAGTCAAATGAACGATGTAAGTTATCCAGAATACCGTTAGAAAAAAGAAAAACATAGTTTCAAAGAGAGAGAGTCTCAGAATATTTTCCTATAGAAATTTCATTTATACGCAAATTGGCTAATAACGTGGACTGTTTTTGAGTCTTTATCTTTCAACTCTTTATTTCATTTAGTCATTTTCATCTTTTTTTTGCTATACCAAATGAAAGAAGATTTTAGAATTTTCACTCCCTTTTTTCTTTGATTTTAGGGAAACCAAACGCCTGCATAAGGAAATATTTCATACCAAACAAATATTATCGTATCAATTAAAGAACTTCGGTCAAAAAAAAGTGCATCTTAGATATTTATTGTAATTCTAGTGTATAGTGAGTGGTGGAGTCTTTACTTTAGATAAAAAATGTTCGTGTCAAATTAATTGCATATTCGCCAAAAAGAATATCTAAAAAAAGAATATCTAAATAATATATATAAAATAATAGATATATAATATAGATAGAAATCAAAGAAAAATGAAGTTAATACATTGTTTTTTACGTACAAGGGTTCTTCCTAACGCAGTACTTAACCTAAACACTAACCTATAGTTAATTGAAATTGAATCGGCTGGCTTTGTTTGGACTCCTTTATCTATTTGACTTACTACGACGCAACAAAATAACCTACCGGAAATTGGGAACATTGGTAAATATATTACTCGTACTCGACGGCAGGACTCAAAAGAAAAACTATAATAGACAAACCTAGACTTGTTTCTTGGAATAGAATATGAGAGTCTAGTGTGAACCCAAAAGAAAACGAAGCGAGACTGACTTTTCTATAGAATTCTAATTCTTTTATGCCCTTAGTTGTTTAAAGGAAAGCGTGAGCACAGCTAGTTGTTTTTTGACTCTCATTTTTCTAGCCTTTTTCTGCAACAAGTAAACAAATGATTCCGCAATGTAATAATGACACCATATTTTCTTTGAGAACTTCTGAAATTCGGCGGACACCTAAATAAATTAACGCTCATGTTGGGATTATTATTTCACAGCACGAAAGGCAGCAAAGATGGCTTCTTTTAAGAAAATAGGAAAGTTGGCGAAATCAAAGGTATAAATTCAATAAAAAAAATTCCTTTGCTCTAAGAAAGAGAAGTTTACCCTAGGGCAGTGAGGACAAAATGGCAGAGATTGCTTTTCTAAAAATTTTTGATATACAACTATACGATATGAATCTTCTTTACTTCGATTATGTATGCAGTATATATAGTATTTCTTTTCATCTAGTGACATTAAACTTATGCACACACACGCAAGTATTCTACTAAATTCCCAGGCCTTCTTTGCCTACTATCCCTATTCTATACATCATACAAGCTCTGTTAAAACCTATTTTTGATTATTCCGATGTTTCGTTTGTTGTGTTGATGTTGTCTAGAAGCTAAAAGAGGTCTTTAACTCTGCCGATTTATCCAACTATTCTTATTTCTTATATATCTTAGTTTTTTTCTTTCTTATTAATTTGGCAAATATATTGACTATCCTTCTTACACAAAATTGATCCACACACAAGTAGGTTACTAATTTTTGGCAGATTTAGTGTTAAGTCTTCTAACGCATAACCAGTAAGTCTATTTTAGATTAGAATGCAGTAAGGTCTAGTTACCGAGTACTTGTATAGTAATAAGTACTTACTAGATCATAATGAAATATTTTTGTACTCCTAACTCCTAATAAGGAAGTCTTCGTTTTCAAAAAATCAACTTTTTTTCATGTCACTGAAGACTGAAGTAAGCTAATAATCCACAATCGAATATTTTGTAACTAGTGCACACTATCTTCTCCATCCTAAAATCGAAACTACGAAACACTCTCTATTATCTAATATTTACACATTCCTATATTTCTTGAGTAGACCTTCTAATTACTACTTTTCTTTTTCAAAATAATAATATACTGAATTAGGCATCTTGTTCGACTTTGTACTCTCGGTTCAACTCCTATTTTTTCTTGTATTACCAATAAAGTCTACCCAAAAATCTATTTGATATCGCTCAACTATATTATTTCTCACATTTTTCATTAACCAGGTTTACGATTAACAGTGGAAAACACATATGACTTTTGTTTTGTGTCGAAAGGTTGGAAAGATATGCGGATTTCTACAAATCATCAAAGAAAGAGAAAGAAAAGCAATAATGACTTTGTTATTTTTACCACATAGTCTAACACAACTCATTAAAATAAGTTCTTGTATCATATCAACATAATCACATATAATAGAAATAGATAGTTAATATAGGCGCATTTACACACGTTACGGATAGAACGCTATTTGATGTTGAAAGAAGAAGAATCTGTACAAAGCAAAGGAAGGAAAGACCCCGCACAACTTATGTCACTTTCGATGTTTCTGTTTTCGACTTGGAGCTACTTCTATTTCATTAGAAAGGGATGCTTAAGAATGCTCTAATCGAGCGAGTATTAAGAACTTACCCTCGACGACAACTAAATCGGTAACTAAATAAATAAATAAATAGACTCAATCAAATATACGTGATGTTTGCCTTTAAGCCTGTTTGTTATAATTATCCAAACCCATGCTTTGCTTTTTTGGATATTATCCCTTGTTATCCCTTGAAGAAATCCTAAACGCACGTTCTCTTACTAAATACAAAATGTGTTATCGTGCAATCCCTTTTATTTAGAGCTTTTATTTAGAGAATAGTATAGAAGGATCTCTTTTAGAATAATATGAATGAATAATATGAATTGGAGATTGGGTATCTAAGTTTTTAGGGACAAGTGACGGTTGAATGATGAGAATATGGTGGATATAATCAATATCTAATGTTGACTAAGATCAGCCTACGTGCTACACCCAACCAAGCCAAGGTGCCCAAAAAAGAAAGAATAAACAATCTATATATATATATATCTAATATATGGTTTTTGAAAGGATAAAGAACATGTACGCAATACTACAAAGAATACAAAAAAGAAGGGCAAAATGAGCTTACTACATGGAAGGCTCCCAAAAAAAGGAACCAAAAATCATTCCTCACGAATCAGTATCATAACCGTCTACAGTTGAAATTGATGAGTGGTTAGGTAAACTAGTCGACTATTATGAATTAGGCAAAAGGCGGTGGGTAGGGTAGGAGAAAAGACTAGACGCAACATATATTAACGAAGGTTAAAGTGAAAATAGTGATATTAGCAATATTCAAAACCAAAGAAGAAACCCAAGAAAATTGACTATCCATACTAAAAAACAACTCCCCAACCAGAAATGAATTATAGGCGTGAATACCATAGCTAACAACTAACATATAACTCATTATCCAAACACATACATACATACATGGTAAACAAAATCAAGGTAGGATAGTAGGATAATACATAACCATACCATAAATGACTCTTTGCTGTAAAAAGAAGTCAATATAGAATATAGGTTTTTAGTTCTTCTTCATTTGGTTGGTGCAACGCCAATCGTGTAAGAATATGCAATAAAACCAATATGCGTCGACTTTTTTCATAGGTCAATTTTGGATCTACGTCCATGGCCTTTATGACTCAGATATCTTTCATAATCCATAGTTCTTACTCTCACACCTTGATAGTGGTTTTGACCTTGTTCCTTTGTACTGTTTAAGAAAACAAATCTGATGCAGGGTTAGGTTACTGAGATTCTATACAAGCTTGCCATTCTATGACATATTCTATATTTGTTTTCTAGGAAACTCTTACCTGTCTATGTCTAAAAAGACTCGGAAAAGGGACAAATTCAAAGTACAAAGCGAATACCTACATACCTTAAACCAGATTCGGTCGAAAGAGAACTCTTTTCTATACCTATCCGGTGTAGTGGTATTAGGTCTCGTTCAAATGGGCCAAAATTCTTCTTGGTACTTGGTAATAAATAAACTATACGACGAAGCAGAACCCGGTTTCGATTACATTTTGATCCTTCTATTCATTTACAATAAATAACCAATAAGAAATGAAATAACCAATAAGAAATGAGCCTGGTTGGTGCAATGCCTTCTTTTCGAGTACATTTCGCCTTGCTTCGAATTCTACCATATGACCGCATACTTCACTATTGAAATTCTTGGATTGCATACATCTAAATAATAGTATAGAAATAGTTTTCCTACTTCTAGATGTACTTAGTTCCTTTGGTGATCAAGAAGAAGTAAAGCATACGTGCTTGTCATTTAGAAAATCTAACAAATAGAATAGTCCCTTTAGTTTTTTTAGTTAGAGTTTGTTGGATTACCTAAGTAAGCAGTTACAGGGTTTGGGTTAGCACAGTTTGAGAATCTAATAAAAAAAAACCAAAGAAATAGGATCAAAAAAGTCTATGAAGAAAATACAAAAGAAAATACAACTCGGCTTATTTATAGAAGATGCTCATTATTATAGACATTGGCATTAAAGCGAATAAGTCCACGGTAGATTTGCTCATAAAGTAAAGAACCTTAAATCTGTGAGATGGTAGTAAATGGCAGATATGAGAGATAGCTCATTATTATTGGAATGAATATGAATGAATTTTACGTAACATGTTGTATTGTAGTATAACTTGTATTGTATTGTATGTTTATTAGTAAACCCTATAAAGAAGTTATCCAAAAGAGTCTCTAGAAGAACAAGAAGAAAATGACAGATAATAATGTTTCTATGAAGTCTTCGCAGCAGCTAAGTTCTAGTCATTTAGTAATTAATTAGTAGAAAGAAATTTTCTTAGTATACGTCTTGTATCAGATATTCGTTAATATTCCTTAGATCTTTTCTTTTTTCGGTTGTTTCATAGTCTTTATCTATATATCTTGTATAGTTTTTCCTCGCAAGGATTTTTTGGTATAGAGGTTGGTTGGTGGAAAGGAAGTGAGATATCTCGCAGTAGAAGTACACAGGCTCTCTAGAAACATTGACAAGTAATAATAAGAGAAAAAAATAGACCCGTGCAGGATTTCCACGCTGTACCTCCTTTTTAGAACCCTTTCTAGTTTTTGTTCTTAGAGATACCTAAGATCATTCAATTAGAAATGCAGATCTATTTACATAATCAATACCAATAAAGACGTTTTTACTTTGTACGAAGAAGTTCGTTGTATATTCCTTATTCTTAACTATATGCTTTTTTTTTAGATTACCCTACAAAAGTACACCTCTCTTCTGTTCTGGCAAAACACAGCGCAAAGAAGTTTCGAATAGACTTAAGATAGCATCCCTAGAAATAGAAAATTGAGAAAAGCGGAATTTAAAGAAGTATTCCTCGAAAATAATTCATAGGTATAATAATAATAATAGAATAATGTACTATACAGATCTCCTTATACATGTACTTAGACTGAGTGAGAAAAAGTCACGTAGATAATACAAATGAGAGCTGATCTCCCCAAGCATATTGATTGAATGAAATGAACTATAGAACCATTTGGTAGAATTATTCTGACTTTCTTTTAGAAATCTTTTCGAAATATTTCTAAGAGTTATTACCTATATTATTATGAAATCTTCCCTTGTCTTTATTTGCCTATGTAGTACAAGCTATTCTCTCCTAACTCCTCCGCCAGTAACTACTTTTGAAATGGAAATGACAACCATTCCTCGAAATATTCCTTGACTTTACAATCGCCAGATAGGTGTCTCCTTAGTCAAATTAGTCAAAGTATTAGATTGATTGGTAGTCTCTTATTGGATAATATAGAAGTTGTTGTAGACGATAGAAAGCTAGTATTCTATTCAATAAAATAGAGTAGGTAGTTAGTTGTATTTCTCCATGCAAATAGAATATCTCTCTATCTATGTCCTGTAGAGTCAAAATACAAAAGAAATAATGCAATATCCCACAAAAAGTAGCGTTCCCTAAGAAGTCCCTTGGATACAAGATAGACAACTAAAAAGTATAGCACCCGTTTACCATATTTCTCGCTTACTAGGAATCAAATAGAAAGGAAAACTTTGAGTATAGAATTAGACACCACTTGTGAAAATAAGAGCTAACTCATATTCTCATTCGAGGTATCTAAGTAAATCTAAGTAAACAAGGTTTAAAGAAACACTATGAATCCGAAGCAGCGTAAGTCATTATCGAATACTTCAAGTTTTAAGGAAGACGTGAGAAGGAGGAAAGAGATAGACCCAACAAACCTAGGAGAAATCATATTTCATATAGATATTTCATAAAAATAGGAGAACAACTTCCAACACTTTCAACGCACATAGGGCAAATTCTCTACCCAAAAATCCATATCTCCGGAGCATTTGTTTCATCTTTCTAGTTGCGACTCTAGTCTCAAGAAAATGACAGAATATTTGTTGTTGTTTGTATACGTGAACGTGATAGCAATGCATTTCGTGAAAATAGCCTGCCCGGAAAAGGTAGGAAAGATTTAGAATGTAAGATCGAACATTATTCTAGTTCGCGAATTGTTGTCTTGGTTGAATATCATTAAAGAGGTACGTCAGAAAAGGATTCGTGTTCAGAAAAGAAACTAGCAAGATACGAGATAAAGAAGAACTTATTTAGTCACTTAGTATATAAATCCATAAAGAGAAGAAAAAATAGAGAAAAATGTACAAAAAAAACCTTGTGTGAAAATGTTTAGAGGAATTAGAATTAGAAGGGGTATTTTATTTGAGCACTTTGCTTTTATAGACAAGGAAAAAATGTATAGCTGTCGTAGAATATAGTATAGTAAAGAATAGAAAAAATCGTGGAATAATACTCTTTGCTTAGATTACTTAGAAGATTTCAATTACTCCCTTTTGTTTATACTCATTCTTTTTTTATTGATTGTTGGAAAAGGAAATTCATTCATGTTCTATCTGTTCGCCGAAGAAGTTGCTTACTTAGACTAATAGAAATGTTGTCTGAAAAATAAGAATAAAGAAAAGGAAGAAAAATCTCAAAAGAGAGAAGAGGTCCTAGGATTGTACATACACGAATTACACACCATGCTAGACTATAGATACAGCATTTACTGCAGACTTTGACAAAAGTTCGAATTCCTTCGCATTTAGATCGATTCCTCTTAGTTATATACGCATTGTTTGGCTTCTCTCTTTATATTAGAAAAGTACTAGAAGGCAAAATGTAGAGTCTTCCTCATGGAAAAACTACTCTTGAGAAATCACCTTGAAACTATGAAATCAAAAGATTTTTATATGCCAAACAAGGTAACCCTATTTTCTATTTATAAACCGAGCAAAACAACGTCAATTCTTAGTTATTACATACACTAAATAGAAATTTTTGAAAAGAATGGGCTGTGATGCATGCTACCTATACCCGTACAAACTCCTTGTTTTATTAATGTAATGAAACTCGCTGATTATGAAGGAAGATAGATTCTACCTAAGCAACTAGTAAACACGGAGCAATTACTACAACCAAATGCTTGGAAGGAAATATTTTCTTGTATATACGTTTTCCCTGGATAACCTTACATTAAAGACTGAAAGGAAACCAAAAAGGATAGAAGAGAGAAAAGAAAATATCCTAGTTATTCTGAACGAGTCATCTAGGTAAAGCGATTTCATTAAGAACGTGTCTCCTATCTCCACGTTGTGTTTGTCTATGTCTATCTAAAAAAGAAAATAACAAGACTTATTGGCTACTTGTTTCGTTATTTTATTGGCTTACCTTTCGTTCGCAGTTTGAAAAGAATTCTTAGAACTCAAATCCAAAACAAAAGTACAATACAAGTTTCACAATGTAGACAACAACTATTATTAGCTGCGCTTCTAGTTAGACCAACTCTATTGTATTGTTTCAGAGCTACCTACTACAACACACACACCATTTAGCCTCAATTATGCTTTGTTTTATAGAAGTTCTCACCAAACGTGTCTTACGACTGTTGTGTACCAATCATCAGGAAAGGTTGTTTTTGTTGTAACCGAAATTAGATAACAACTAGTGTCTGTGTTCGGAAAGGAAATAATAAGGACATACTTGCCGACTTAACCCTGTATGTAACTTGTCGAATATGGAAAAAAGTAGTAGTGCTGCATATATATCTATGGCAAATAATCAGTTGGAAAAAGAAATGGAATAAAGATATTGATATACATTCATTTGAAAAGTAAAGGTAGCAAATAGATCTAGTTACAACCTATGTTGAATTAGAAGAGAATCGAAAGCAGACAACTAACAACTATATAAAGTAGGAGAATGCCCCTACGAATCCAAAGTTGTATACTATACATGCGTACAACTAAATAAAAACAGCAGCTCGGTCATAGGTAGCAAGTATCGTGACTACCCTCTCCTCTGTCAACCATTTGACTTAGAGAAATGATCAATAATATGCGTTGTTTATGTTTATCCTGGTCTATATTCTAGACTATATGCAGGAACCAATTGAAATAGGCTATAACAACGTATAAACTCCGATATTGTAAACCGCCAGCAAAAGAGAATAAAATTGAGATAGAAAAGCGGTCAAATTATTATTATGCTCTACTACTAGGAAGAGAGAGGAAAGTCAATAAATAGACTTAGGTTAGACTAGCTATTTTTTATTACTCAACTATTATCTTAGATTTAGTAGTTATTCGTAGGAAAGATCTCTCTTCTTAGAAGAATTCTACCGGATGCTAAGCTAAGAAGTTCTGCAAAACTAGAGTCGAGTCTCCCCTCTTCCTTGGAAAATAATATCTGGAAATGGATTGCCTTGGTGGCGTATATTTCATTTATAGTGCGTTATGTTGAACATTGATAGAAATAAAGTCTAATAAGAAAAAAGGGTTGCAAACAAGAAATACATATGAAATATCCCAACCGAGGACCTACGCCTAGACTTGTTACACTAGTTGCTTCCAAAATCTTTATTATTCAGGAGAGGCTCATTAGGGAAATGGAAAAACTAGGGGAATGCACAGATTAGAACTCTTACTACTCTACTAAAAAAAAAAAAAAAAGAACTAGTTAAATAACAAAAAAGACTCTTGGATATCTGGAAACGATTCTATAGAATATGTTTGGCGTTTGCTGCTGTTGTTGTATTTCTTAGCAACGTCTATGTTTGGAAGAAGTCCACCTCTGGAAACAGGATTCTCATTTGTTGCAAGTCTAAGTCCGCCCTTTTGTTATGATTGACTATGTAGGCAAAGTGACGTTATTGTTATTTGTTGATCTGCTCATGTGTGAAATTATTATTAGTTAATATCCTTTCTATATCTTCAACTATATCTTATTATACTTGTCCCTTCTACTTTCTTCCTTTTTCTTCTGTATCATGCCTCATGTCGTCCCTTGGGTTTCTAGTTTATGAGCAGCTATCCAAAAAATATAGCAGAGTTTCTTCGAAAAAAATAGACAAGTGCGGGTGCTGCTGGTGGAACAAGATATTATTATCCCTCGTCTATTCTATAGTTCGTTGTAAAAATAGGAAATCCATAGATTACTACCCTGCTGCACTAATAATTTGACGTTGTGACTACGACAATTATAGGACGACTTGTCTCTACTTTGTTGTTATTTTCTCAACTCCTTCTTTCTTTCTTTATATGCTAGACATTTACTCCTTCCCGTTTGCGCAATCCACATCCTTTTGTCTATAAAAAATAATGAAGTCTATTTCTAAGAATTCTTTTGTTCTTTATTCATAATTTCATTTATTAGAAGCAAGTTTTCATCATTTGATAGTAGAGTTTTTTTTTGAGCCCAAAGAATGAAATGAAAAGACAATCTTCCATCTACCGAGAATTTTTGTTCATCCATGCTCGAATATCCATACTATACTTGAAATCAGGGTTCGATTACTCGCTTGGATCATATCATTTTTCTTATTTTTTCGTTAGATTCCGAAATATTTGCAAATACTATTCGTAAACAACATCCCCAATTTATGACTAATTTCTTAAAAAAGACACATTAACAAAACAAGCTTACAACATTTTCTAATTTATTTGACTATTGACTACAATTCCTGACTCTTTCTTATTCTTAGTTAGTTAAAAATAATAATAATAAGAAACATATGTTATAGGTTCAGAAAAACACCGTAAAAGTTTAACCTTTTTATTAGATTTCAACATTATTGTAAACCCACCTCCTATATAGTTTAGTTTAAGACATGAAAACAGAGCATCCTGCGTAATGCGTAACATAAGTGAAAAATAGGTACATTACATACAGGCCCGGAAACAAAAATAATGTAGGGGAGTACTTGTCAGCTGTGAGTTATAAAATCAATCTATTGTGTTGGATGGTTACAAATCTTTGTTGTAGAAATGCTGTAATTGTAATGTAAAAGGGATTTTATTAGACTCCGTTATTGTTCAAGGCAGTCTTTACTACGTTTTAAGTATAAATGTTGTATAAATCTCACTTTTTTTTTTGTTTAGTGCAATGTTGAAGATTGGAAATTACAACCAAAGACTGCGGTATCTCTTTCTTTCCCTGGGAATTGTCCAGCAAAGAATCCAGATATTGATCTAGTTATACTACCTTCCTTCTTCCTGGATCCTATTAGATTATTATTGTATTTGGATGGCAGCCAACAAAACCATTATTTTCGAAGTTACGGAAGTCAAGTAAGTAGAAGTAGTAGGGATTGCGAAAAAGCCCGAAATAGAAAGATTTAGATTAAGATTTGACTTTAGCATAGGTATAGATAAGGGAAAAAAAGAAGAGGCTATTTTGGTGCATAGGTAATGCTTGGATGGAATTTAAAGATCTAACAAACTAAACTATCCAATCCCCAAAAGGTAGAAAGTGGCTTAGTAAAAGAACGTCAGGTCTTAACCTTCCCTGGCTAGAGAAGAGTTCCGCTGCCCTTGACTTTTATTAATCAACTTTATTACTAACTGAGGATTCCCTATAGTTTCCATACATAATAGGTAGGTTATTGCCGAGAATTCAAAACGTTTCTGGAAAAAACAACCTAAAGTTAACCCAAAAGTACGATTTTCTTATCCCTCTTCCTACGCTCAGCTTGGTGTTCTATACACTATATGTTGTAAATCGCATCCCCAAAATTTGACAGGTTGTTAGATTCGATCTCCTTTGACTTTCTAATTCAAAAAGGCTTAGGTAGTAGTTGTGTTATTTGTTTGTTAGATTTGTCAAATAAAAAGAAAGGACATATTTCCCGACTTGCATTATATAACCACATCT
>JAYMSR010000159.1:0-18737 GCA_036897825.1 Plantago rigida
TGATGAAAATTATGAGTCATTTTGGTGATTATTAGTAATTTCTTGGATTTTGGGTATTTGTTTGCATATTTATGAATATTATGAGCACTATAGAGTTTTTATGACAAGTATTTGCAATATTTCGAACAGTGGTCATCCCGCTCCCGCTATTTGGGTTCGAACGCTCCTCGCTGCTATCCGGGATCGATAACTATGATCACAACCTTTACTGAAGCTTATGTGCTTCTTGTACATGCTCTGTTTATAGTATGCTCGAGTTAGTGGGTGCGGACCATAATTACTGACAGAAAAGATAGTAAAACATGCAATTCATCTTTTCTGTTAAATTGCAGTAAGCATTTCATAATTATTCTGTAGCATGCACTGGAGGTTCCTACGAGGTCAGATAGTTATTATATGTGTGCTTGTTGACATGACAAGGATAACACCAAAAAAATTAAATTGTTGTGTTTTCTTATTGTTATGATTCATCTTGTTATGTTGTGTTATCTTATAACTTTATGTTCTGTTCCTTTTCTTGTTTCCTTGGGCAAATTGCACTTGTTGGAGAAATTACACAGCGGTGCATTCTGGTGCTTTTTTCTTCAAAAATACCAAATTTTTTTTCTTGTTTTTCTTTTGTCAACATCTCTGCTCTTATTTTTACCACGCGTTAGACTCTTTTATAATGTGGGTCAAACTTTTGTCAGAATGCCCAAAGATGGATAGGTTTTTCCAAAGATGTGCATCTATTTGTGTATTGGTAAGTGAGCAGTGAGTGAGTGTGACTTTAATGACGTGAAATAATTTTTAATTTCCTTTCTTCGTCCCTTTTTCTTGGAAGGGAAAGCATATCATGTAAAGTGACAGAGATGTACTTCGCTCCTTCCTCTATCAACCTAAACATCCTTTTGTGCGTTTTCTATGCTTTATAAGTTTTTGTATCAAAAGTAATGCTGTATGGGTCTTATTAGATTGTAAAGGAGATCTTAGGTTTCCGAGATATTGCTGTGTTTTATTTTTCAATAAATCGCCACTACCTTTGCTGTATTCACCACTACTAGGGCACATTCTGCAATTTGTATTGTACTAAGTTACTGCCAAGGGAAGCTTTAAACTTTATTGGGTTATAAATTGCAGATACGTTAATGTTGCCATGTGGAATTGTGGATCGTTTGGTTCCTTGATTCATGGTAAACTGAAAAGCTTACTGGATAAGAATCACATTGATTGCTGATTTCTCACCACCGAGATGGTTAGGATTCCAGTAATTTTGAACTATAATTTATCAAGGGGGGAAAAGGTGCCAATTGCTTGTGTATTGTTTTGCTTCATAAGTTCTGCACTGAAGAATACCTGGTTTTGTGTTTTCGTACTTTGATGGTTCACGGTTACGGGGATCTTGTTTGTTTGTTGTTCATGAAGTGATGGTTGCATTCAGTTCGAGTTGAAAATTGAAGCTGTGTGATTGAATAATGAGTAAAATTTGATGGTTTTTCCAGTGGACCTGTCTAGAATCTCTCTTGCGGCTACCTAATTATGCACTTTGCAACGGAGCTGATATGAGGAGTTGCAGAGTTTACTTTTCATACACAATTGCGAGGCATATTTTTGATGATCTCGTGGGCAGGTAAGTACTAAGTTATGATACCTCTCTCTGCCTTTCATGTATTATCTGTGCTCAGTACTTGATGCAATGAAGTTGGGAAGATGTTCTTATGCAGTGTCAGATCAGATGCAATTAGAATAATTCTGCATCGGAGCCTTGGTGTAACATGGGCTAAAAGAGTTGTGTGATTGAGTGTCCTACGCCTGTCCGATATTAAAAAAACTGAAAAAAATGATTGACTCTCTTCAGTTGTTCTTGTTAATGATTCAAGATTTCCTTGTGTTTGAGGGTTAGGAATTTAATCATATTAATATAATAAAAGTGCTACTTTGTGAGTTCTGAAAGTCAAATGGGAATCTTTATCACTGTTAGAGATTGAGTTAAGTAAATGTGTCAAGGCTGCTGTGGTCATTCAGAGTCTTTAGGGATTGGTGTAATAAATGGTCCGACTGTTAATGAAGTAGATTTACTTACATATTCACACTTTCTCAACATGGTATGCAGCTTGTGATTTTTTTTACAAATCATTGGAAAAACTTAATTCCTGTTCAAACCAGCCTACTGTGCCGCCACACTGTACCTTGTGAGTTGTGACCACTGGCAGGCCAACATTTTACCAGTAGTCAAATTTTATTTTAAAAAGAAAAAGAAAGTTAACTTTCCTGTAACTCTGTTTCATCACTAAGCTCTGAGCACACCATATCCCACCTGTGATCATCCCGAGCTGCAGTCCGATTTGTTTTGCCATTGCCCGGCAGAGCTCTGCTTGTACGTGCCAATCCCAAAGTGCAGCATCCATGTTTTCCTGATAATCTGTTATATCTTCCTGCTTTATTCATGTTACTGCTGTCGTTTTGGTCATTATCAGGCACCACGCTCCCTCCCCCCCTCGTCAGCAGTGGGTTAATGGATGTGTGCTTTATTTACCCCTTCTTTCTGAATGCTTTCACATGCATGTCTTTTGTCCATGGAAGTTGAACTAACTTGAAGGAGACTGGAGTTATAATGATTAGTAATCTACATCCATGTCTAGAAAGTTGTGTGGTCATACAAGGTACTCAGTTTTCTCCTTGTTTAATGCTCATTATCATCATTAATCCGATTTATTATGCAGCCTCGAACAAGCTGGTGAAGTTTCTATTCTGCCTATGCTTAGATCAGTCAGATTATGCTCCGAACTTTTAGCTCCAAAAAGAATGAATCCACAAACTTTCTTGTGTGAAGGCATTACTGTCCAAGTATGCTCGAACTCTACCTTTTCTAATCTATATTTTACTTGCACTAGGAAGTACTGGCATATGGGTGTGTGCAGAGTCACACTATTTACTGCATATGTGTAGATATGTATACGTATTCCACGCCGAAAGATATTTTATGCTTTTGTTTGTACTCTCCCCCTCCCCCTCCCCTTGTTATGGTAGATTCTGACGAATTCAATAGGAAGGAAGTAATACTAAACTCTTATGTCCTGTCCTGCTCTATATCTTTGACAACTACTATTACTTACTAGACCTTTTCATTCTAGATGATGTGGCTTTTGGTTCATTCTACTTGGATTTTACATGCCAACTGCAACAAGAGAAGGGTTGCTCCTATTGCTGCACTTCTATCTTGTGTCTTGAATACCTCAGTCTTTGGTGACGATAGCATGCATGAATTGAATGGTGCCCCTGGGCCTCTGAAGTGGGTATGGAATCATTTTTCCCTCACCCTTAGTATGAGTGTTTGAGTGACTTGGTTGCATTTTCATTTAACTTGCCATTTCTCTCCAGTTCATTGAGAAAATTCTCGAGGAAGGCACAAAAAGTCCACGTACTATTCGTCTTGCAGCGTTACATTTATCGGGGCTTTGGCTGGCACATCCGAACATCTTAAAGTACTATATGAAAGAGCTGAAGCTGCTTACATTTTATGGATCAGGTCTGTCTTTAATTCTGGCAGAAGTTATATCAGTTACTAATTGGAGAATGCATGTTTTGCTAAGTCATTCCTCAATTTGACGTTGTGATGCTTCTCAGATAGTCTCGTATACTTTGTGTGTGTGTAACTTTTCTCTAATATCCTCAATTCTTAGTTGCATTTGATGAGGATTTTGAAGCTGAACTGGCTGAAAATACTGATGCAAGGACCGAAGTGTCAATGCTATCAAGAAGCCTAGACCCTGAGTTAACTGAAGTAAGTCGCTACCATTGATGGTACCTGTTTTCCTTACATTCGTACCTATGCACAAATATAAGAAAGCCTTTTATATTCATGTATGAATTTTACCATACTCAATTGGTCATGGTGTCGCTTCATATTTTGTTAGTTGTTCTATATATCAGTACTTATTTAATTTTTTTCTACTGCAAGAATAAAGGGTAATAGGATATGGATATTTTTGTGTTTGCTATTTTTTTTGTTATGTTTAGTGCTGGACAGCTAGAAAGTAAAGCACTTTGAGATTGTTTAAGGCCATATATAGAAGACAATGCCAGTGCACTTTTTTCATGAACTCTTAGTTCTGTTTGCCATTGCAGATGGGCAAAGAGATGTCTATTGACTCAAAGTGCTCTAAAAGAAATTATAAATGCATCGGTAGACATCATCCATATCAGAAACAGAATCCAAAGTTAGTATTTATAGCCATCACTGACAAGCAAAGAGATATGTACAGACATTCAAAGGTCACTGAAAGAGGTCACATCCATATAAAAAGCAGGATGTAAAGTTACCGACTGCTGTAAATGATCAATGCTAATTTACAGAAATTTATGCATAAATACATCACTATGCCAAGCACAATCTATATTAACAGCCCGCATCTTGAACTTCTTTAACGCGCGAAACCAAATATTCTAACACCCGATGTTTAGTGCCATATTACGAATATATATGCACGAATACACCATTATCCATAGCACAACCCAAAGTTACTGATATCCCACGCCTCCATATTCACATGTTTCAGTCGACAATTCAGAAACATTACTTCGGTCTCTGCTTTTGTGGAGCTTAGCATTTTTTATTTCTACATGTAATTTTGCTTGACAGAACGTTTCTTTCGTTACATTGTGGTCTATTTATATAGTGCATTTCACCTGTGATTCTTCTCTCTATTATCAGGTGTTCATCAATACAGAGCTCTATGGCCGTGTATCTGTTGCTGTTTTGTTTTCAAAACTTGCAGATATGATTGATTTGGTAAAATCCACAGTTGAAATGGAAGACACCGGTGCTGCAATTGCATCTGGCAAAATGTTTTTGTCAGAACTCCTGGACTCCGTGGTACTTATTTCCTTGCATATGTTCTCACTTCTCCTTCGTCTGATCATAGATGCCCATTATCTTCTACCCCAGCCCATTTCTTTAATTAAATCTTATGAAATCACAATCTTGGCCGTAGAAGTTCCACCAGATCCTTTGGTTGTTTGCCTATTTGATTCTTGTTTGGAGATAAGAAAAATCCTTGAATTAACTTACCCTTGACTCTCACCTATATTGCCAGGTGCATATAGTCTCCAATCCTATTTTTCTGATCATAAATATGATTTTGAGCCTTGTGTTGCTTTTGTATTAATGCCATCACTGAGAACTGGTAAAGCTATTCTGTGGACATAGATAACTGATGAATGATGGGATAAAAAACGGGAAAGAAGATTCAAGACTAGACTACTATTAGGTTCTAATTTTGGAGGAGTGACATGAAAATGCAAAACACAGTCCTAATTTCCCATAACCTGAACTGCAGTGCATGTAAAGTTGAACGAGTCTGAGTGGTTATTCAAGACCACTATTTGCCATTTTGTTCTAATTTTTTAGGAGTAATACACTAACACCCCAATGCAAAACTCAGTTACACTTTCCTATAACCTCACCTGTTGTGCATGTAAAGTTGAATGAGCCCCAGTCGTCCTTTTAAGCTATTTCTTTTATACCTTCCTTTTTTCAGTTTTGTAACTTGCCTGCCTGAATGGTTATTCTAATGCAAAAAGAACATGGGCTAAATGGAGGTTCTTAAATATTTTATTTTTAAGATTGTTGAAGGGTATGGTGGTTATTTTTATTGTACTCAAGAAGATTCATTGTTTCTTGTTTCATTATTACTTAAAGCACGTCACAACTGCTCACACTGAGTTTTTTGCAGGTAAATGACAAAGATCTGTCTAAAGAGTTGTATAAAAAGTACAGCGCGGTAAGTCAGTGTTGGCATCGGTTTTGCCTTTTGGTCTAAATGAACATGGGACAGAGAATCTGCATAACGGATTGATCTCTGCTGCGACATTCTAACTGATTGTTGCTGCTTCTGTTGTATGCTACTGAGAGAGACATAGTCCTTTCTCTTGTGTAATTTTTCAACAGTCTTAGCATAAGTCTAGTTCTTCCTTTGCTTACCCAAAAGTCACCTGCCAAGCTTTTATCCTGTGAGCCGAATCTTCAAGTACCAAATGATCCTTTTCAGCAACGTTCCTGGCCTAATGCAGTGAACATTTTTTGTCAAGATTTACCTGATCCATGTTTGATTCTCGCAGATTCATAGGCGGAAAGTTCGTGCATGGCAGATGATATGTGTTCTGTCACGCTTCGTGGATCTAGACATTCTCGAGCAAGTTACATCTAGCCTACACACCTCTTTATATGTGAGTCGAGTCCACATATTTACGGGAATCTGCAGCTGTCTTTTTTTCTTTATGTTACTTGTAATTAGCATTCTCCTATGCGTGTCTACTTATGTGCATAATATGGTGCAAATGGATCTTGAGTAAAGGAAACACTATATGGAAGGAAAGACCAACATATATGACTTTGACAGATATATTAGCAGTTACCAAAATATATATCAAATGATTCTCTTACCATTTTTCTGCTCAATGTTAGATTGAAGGAAGTGTCCACCCTTGGGCATTTTTTTAACTCAAAGATATACTAACACCGTTGCCATACTTGCACCATCATAGACTTTATCCCTAGGGATTGCATTTATGCGTGTCCTAATATTCTTTGTTTAATCTCAAAGTAACCTGCTTCTAATGATTAAATTTCAATTTTGCAAAGCCAAATTGTTGCTCTTTGATCAAGAATCGGGTTTTTATATGCTAAAATATAGATTTTATGTCTGAAGAGTGTTGAATTACTCGAGTACTTCCCAATATCAGTTCAGGTGACTAGAGATATAAGATATGATAACTACTTGAATTAATATGGGCTTGTTGTCTGTGCATCTTACCTCTGCCAAGTTTGTGATTACAAGTACTGTTTTAGGCTCTTCATTTGCAGCTGCAAAACTATTTCTGCTATATACTTCACTATCCATTTTCTAATGCAATCAATTTCCTGTATGTAGAGAAACAATTTTCCCTCAGTTCGACAGTACTTGGAAACTTTTGCGATCCATATATATTTGAAGTTTCCCTCACTGGTGAGAATTTGACAAGTGATTTGTTTTTGTGTTTCTCAAGGCTTGTGCTTGGAAATAAAATACCTGTTTTGGTTGATGTTAAATTTTTGTGTGATTTCCTTTCTATAAATTCTACTCTTCTCAGTGTAAATTCGTTTTCTGTTTTTGTTGGTTGGCTGGGTAAAGACCATGACTACTATGATATAGAAAACCATGGTCAAGTTAAAATTACTGTCAGTATAGTAACACAGTAATGAATTGGAAACCAGGTGACAAGGGCAAGATATAGTAGCAATGATTCTTTTTTGTTCACTTGAGCAAAAAGTATGAGTGAGGTGTGTATAATTTGTTATCGATTCTTTTGATCCATACTCTGATAAGTTCTCAATGAAATTTTTTGGGACTCCATAGTTTGGATTTGCTGATAAAGTGGAAATGAATGAGCACGAACAAGAAAGAAACGGGGCAATACAAGATATGGCGTCTTGGCATTACTTGCACTTTATTGCTTTGGACAACATTTCAAAGGCTTCACATTTTTATGTTTTATTCCCCTGAATCAGTGCAAAACCCATAGATTATTGTAACAGCCAGTTTTTTTTTTACTGTCTAGCATGACATGTATGTATTTGAGTTCTTTAAATTAATCACGCTAACTGAAAAATAAAGCCGAAAGAAAGAATTTCCAACTTGAAATTTTGTTCGATACTATTGGATGCTTGAAGATTTTGGCAATCATTACCCCAGTTTCTGCCTAAACAATGTTGCGACCTTATTTTTCCTTTTCGAATGAGGGCAATTGCTCTCCTGTTCGAAGGAAGCACTAAACGTATGGCCTTTGTTGAAGAAAAAGTCTGACATCTTTGTCTTATCTTGGCACACGGCTATATCCTTGATATATATTTATCCTTTCATGCGTTCTTAGAGGACTGGCATGATTCTGTATGGGTAACTTTTCTGAGCATTAGCTTCTCATTAGAATTTAGAAGCATCTTCCAATTTATTCTTCCTTCCAATTCTCTTACCTTTTCTTTTCCTTTTTTGCCTCCCCAAATGTTTTAAATTTTAAGCATTTAATTGTTCATTTTGCAGATCGGGACACAACTGGTTAATTTCCTCCGGAGTTATGAGCTTCGGCCTCAGGTGAAAATAGAATTCTATGCTTCCTGGTATTCCATTCCAAGTATTTTGTCATTATGGGATCTTAGGTTTACATAATGCGGAATTTAGCTATTGTTGTTACTCTAGATATTAGATAATGGTTTCAAAAAATTACGAACTAAACTCATTTTGTGAAAATAATTTAAAAAATCTCCACTTTACTAACAACTAAGGTAACATCAACATAGAAAATCATAAATATTTTAAAATAAAAATAAAAATATAAAATAAAAATGAATTGCGTCCCCCATGGAAGCTTGCAGGAAGCTCCACCATGGAACTTCCATTTTGGAAATGAAAGCTCCATGGCGGAATATTGTTCCGTCTTAAAGCCCTCCATGGTAATTTTCTGTCTTTTCTAAATTTTATTTTTCAAAAAATTATGTTCACTATTAATTTTATCAATTTTCTTTTATTCTTTAATAAAATGGGATGAGTTTGCAATTATTTTTATGAACAGTGGGTAGGTTGATTTTTTAACAAAATGTGGTCTATTTGCAATCATCCGAAGTCTAGTCCAATGTAATTGTATATTTTCCAAAGTGACATGTCACTTAATTAAGCCGCAACGTGACATGTGGTACCTAAATTGGACAAAAAGTCATCCAAAGGTGCCTAAATCGGACACCGTTAATTTTGGGTTCCAAAACCAGTAATATAACAACTTAAGGTACCTTTTCCGGATCTTTCCCTTGCCTATGACGGAGGGGTTTCCAAGAGCACATCAATTGAAGCAGACCTGTTGTTCTTTAGACTCGGCCGTTCTCTTTGATTGATAATTCTGGTGACTCCAACTGTTACGATTTTGTTGCCAAGATAGCTGACATAAACCTATCAATCACTTGAAATATAGCTATGTCCTTTCTATTCTCACCCGAAGGAGTAATGATTAAGGTCTTCTAATTGTTCACTGTTCTCAGTTCTTAAAATTCGCCCCAGTAAAATTTCAATGTTTTTTGTGCTCATGCATGAATGTTTAAGTGAGTAATCAGAACACAGAGTAATGAGAGATGCTTAGATATGTTTGATTAACAGTCATCACAATTTAGCCATCCTCATTGCTCTTTAATTGTTACTGTGAAAAAATGATTTCTCATACACACAAGTTTGTTGATGATATGTAAAGTTTAGCAATTTTGTGTTAAACATAATGCTGTGTGTTATTCAATACCAAGCAAACCTTCAAATGATTATTAATTCAAGTCAAGTGCATTACGTAAAGTTTTGTCAATCTCTCAAAAACGTTTGCTAATGGAGTTTACAAAGCAAAGTGATTTTTAAGAAGATCCCACTACTGAAAGACACCATTTTCTGGTCTTTCATTGGTGATTTTGACATTCTTTCATGTATGCAGGCTCTGTCATCATGTCTTTATAGCTGCTAATGTCATTCTCAACTCTGAGAAAGAGAGTAGATTTGGACATCTTAATGAATTACTTCCTCCTATAATTCCATTACTGACGTCACACCATCATACTCTACGTGGGTTTGCTCAGGTATGTATCTACCCAAGAATGAAGAATATTCTACATTCTCCATTTGATGTATGTATTTGATAGATGATAGATGTCAATACATTGCTCTGCAGATATTGATCTATAAAGTTCTTCAAAGATTGTTGCCAGAATTAAAATCTGCTGCCTGGGCTAGTGTATCACTAGAGAAAAGATGCTTTGTGGAATTGGGATCGTATTTGGAACATAATTCAGATTGTGCAAGGTCAGTATCAACTAGGTTTACATGATAATGGATTTCATTCCTATTGAACTTAGAAATTGTCTAGATACAGACTCTGTTAAATCAATTGAGTTCGGAGAACATGAGTGATAATGATGGAGAATTATGTTTCCCTCTTTAGTTGTGAGCCTAAGTTAAACACCGAACGATTAAACAATCACCTTAACCTCACTTAATCAAATAACAAAAGCTACGGCCTACAAGGCAATAGCTGACGATCTAATAATGGAAGATTTGTTGAGTCTCCACAACCCATTCAAATGTTGGAATCGACTCGGTTGACAGATTTGAGAAAATTCTGAGTCATGGAATTCTGGAATCTTTTTTGTGGTAAAGGCTTCTTTGGATGGTGTTTGTTCCTTATTTTAGATCTGTTAGTTAGCTAGTGATGTGATAAACCCAGATCTCTTTGAGGGGCATGTTAATTTTATGATAATTTATTCTGAGTCATGGAATTCTGGAATCTTTTTTTTTTAATTTGTTGAAGGCTTTTTTGGATGGTGTTTGTTACTTGGGATGGCTAACTTTAATACTGTCGCATTGTACTAAGGTTTGTATTACGATCTAAACTATTGGATTGACTCTAGATTTGATCTCCATCCTTAATCTTTTATTAATGCGACAAGGCGTTGCACAGTCGCATAATGAGGTTGTACTACGTCGCATAATATTTAAAAATATATAAGGTTGACTTAATAACACATCCTTTATATTTTTGCACTTAACAAATATACCCAAAACAATTAAAAATCAACCCTACATCATTCAAAATATCCAAAAACACCCCATTTTCATTTTTTATGAATTTTTGTTAACTTAAAACTCTTTTGACCGGAGCTCCGGTCAGGCTCCACTTTCATGGCCATGGAAGCAGCTTCCAGTCGAGCTTCCATGGCCATGGCTAAAAGCTTTTCGAGCTTCCATGGACAGCCATGGAAGCTCAAGCTTCAAGATCCGTGAGCTTTCATGCCTGTCCATGGAAGCTACGATTGAAAATAAAATAAAAAAATTCGTCGGAACTCCGGTGACTCTCCCGTGACTGTTGGTGGTGCTGTGTAGTTTTAGTGAAGAAGAAATACATGTTAACTTGTTGAAAATGTAAATTTCAATATTTAAGAGGAGTGAGTTTTGTAAATATATGTACGGGGTATTTTAAAAATTGTTTAAATTATTAGAATATTTAATAAATTAAATTTTAATAGTTAGATTATGCCATTTGTCTATTTTTAAATGGTGTACTAACGTTAGTACAGTGCGACGTAGTACTGTAATTAGTCAAGCCCTTGTTACTTTGTTTCTTTTTTGCCTTCTTAGTGAGCCCAAGTCACTTTGAGGGTAGGAATATTTTTTTGGGATAATTTATTCATCTTATTATAATTATACAGTATAATTTTCAGGGATTATTGCTCCCGAGCCCAAAGCATGGCTAAAAATTGCTATTAGAACCACTCTCACAACATCACCATTAGTAGTACCAAAAAAATTGCTCCCAATCCCAAATCTTGACATCCATACCGCCTCTTCAATTTTAATTTATTAGAAATAATTTATTTCATAAACCAACTAATTCCTTAAATAGTAGCACCTTATTATTAGATTAGTATTTCATTCATCGTCTTACCAAATCATAACTGATCCAAAAAAGTTTCTCCATTCCACAAAATAAAGGTCTATTCTCCATTCCACAAAGTCATGTGTCTTCTACATTCATGGCAAACGGCGTCTTAGTGTTAGTGTTTCGCACATGATCATGGCACCAATATAAAACTGGTATAAGACGTTGGTACCGATTTATTCAGGTAGAAATATTTGGTACATGATCATTGTACCAACAACCAACGACATCTTAGTGTTAGTGTCTCGTACATGATTATGGTACCCACAAAAAGCTGGTATCAGACGTTGGTACAAATTTATTCAGGCCAAATCTTGGTACATGATCATGGTACCAACAACATAATCGAATTTTAGGGTATGAGTATATGCGACAATCCTGGTACGAGACACCTGTACCACGGAATTCAAAACATGCAAATGATTCATACATTTTGACAAAATACAATTCAACATTAACTAATGTTTTGTTTTATGTATCAACGTGGGAAAAATATTGACTACAATAAATTTATTTTGCCTAGATATGATTGAGATTGACTAGGCTTGAATTAAGATCTTTTCTTTACTAAATAATTTACTAATCTAGTATATAGGGATAGAAATAGTAGAACACTAAGGGGTAGATTAATAATAGGGTTGGTAGGTGTTTTATCTCATATTATGGATTGGGGGGAATTTTCCATAGTTTCTATTTAGCATTGATACAGTATGATGCTTGTTCAATTATGGCCGCAGGTTAAGAACCTCCATGGATAGCTATCTTGACGTGTTTGATCCAGTGAACTCCATATCACCTGCTGGAGTTTTTATAAACAGGGTCGAGGTCAGTTGTCATGTAATTTCTATCTTTGGTTGTATGCGCAAAGTCATCATTTCTTGTCTCCAAAATACATGAATTGGCACAACTCCCTTTGTTTTGGTGTGGCCAATATATCTCAGTATAAACATGAGCAACGACAAATCTGAACTTGACCTCATTAAACTAAGCATACAGGTTGGGCCAGTATGTCATGTCATACCAAATGTTTCCCAGTCTATCTTAGCTTAATTAACAAATTGTCAAGGGCTTAGGTGCATATTTATAAATCTGAACTGGCGCAAGAGAATAAATCTGCCTGTGGCCGCATGTTATGGAAAATATAAAGCATAGGCCACCTGCAAGCTATCTGTACTCTCTCTTCAGTAGGGCTGCTCTTAGAACTGTTGCCCAGAAGTCTCCTGTAGAATCTGATAGTGTAATCTGCCATTGGTGACATGAGTCTCTTAACATGTGAGCTGCTCATGATAAAAAATAGCAGAAACTTCCGAGTGTTATATACACAATCAAGGTAGTTATGATGTTACATTTTAAGGGCCGCATGCCCAGAAAATACTTTTTTTTAATTCTTAGAAGCTAAAAATGCAACTCACTATCTCCATACTATGCCTTTAGCAATTGCAGTTTCATAATTTTCTCAACGTGCTCTTAATTTTTTTCCATTTCGAGATGGAATTATTTAATAATCTGGTTTGTCTGCAGTTTCCTGTGTCAGTCCTCATGCCATATTTGTGTTATTGTGCGCTTCATCGATCGTTTTTATTATCTCTGTGGTAGTCTTCGGTGCTTCATAGATGATAATCTTTCCCTTTGATGTCTTCTTTAGATCGATGGAGACCAAGTCAGTTTAATTTCTCGTGGAAAATGAGAGAGGGAGGGAGGGGAGAGGGAGGGAGTTCAGAGCCATTAATTTGTTGTTGCCTTGCTTATTCGTTCTATCTGTTCATATGAGCGATTGCAGCTTATTTTGCCTTGTTTGTTGTAACTGTTGATATCATGATACAAGCGATTGCAGTGTATTTTGCTTCGATTTTTTTCACTTGATGTTGCATCATATGTAGAGTGTTTGGTTCCAAATTCGAATTGAGACTCAATTCCAATTGATTTTTTGTACACAAAAACGCAACTGGAATTGAGATAACTCAATTCCAATCTGAAACCAAACACTCCGATGGATTTTTTGAGTTTTTGACAATCCAAAAGTTCTCTTTTTCCTTAGACAGCTCTGTTCCTTGTTCTCTTATTTTAACTAATCCATCTGTGTAATGTTTCAGGATGTTGATTTTGAGTGTGTTCAAACAACACTTATGGATCGTGTAAATGATTTTCTAAATGTAAGCAGTTAACTATTTAGTTCCCCTTTTCTGCAAGATTGTGCTGTTCCTAAGAACTCTTTATCTTTCAGAATGCTAGGGAAGATCTTAGATCTTCAATGGCCAAAGATGCTGCTGCTATAAAAAATGAGAGCATTCATGTTGAGAAAAGTCAGTGCAGTGGAAAAATGGATTCAAATGGAGGGGAATCAGTTATTCAACTTGCTCAAGAAATAGCATACGACTTCCAAAAGAAAATAACATTCTCCAAACACGAGATTCTAGACTCAGCTTCTACTATTTCCCCGGATGAACAGACAGTACACAAATCACTTGCGGGTATGTTGGATTTTAGAATGCATATTTTTTTATAAAATTATGTTGATATTTCAGACCCGATTAATAATTTCCAAATATGCCGAAAGTCATCATATATTGTTTCCAGTTAGATGGTTCTACAGCATGAATGCATGATCAGAGAATAGTTATGAAGTTAAAATCATGTGTACATCCATTACGTGGAGAAGGTTGCTTCTAATTAAAAGGGTATGCAATAAGTCCTTCAAATGCCATTTGCAACTACTGTTGCATCTTAACGTCCACAACTCCACATCAACCTCTAGGGCTTGTTTATACTAGATAAGGTTTTCGGAGTCTGTACTTTTTCCCATAATCATTCATGGATATACTTCCACTATGTACAGGCCTTGTCGAATTTTCTAATAATGGAGTGCTGATTTGACACGCAAGTTGTGAAATTGTCTGACTAACACGAGTTACCGCCTCGATTTATATCCAAATTAAAGTTATATATACTTGATAATATTACTAACCTTAATTACGGTTCTTTTTCATTTTGCTCTGAAAAATTGAACTCTGCTTCTGCAGGTATGGAAACTGAGGACCAGCTTCTCGACCAGTTGCTACATTCCAGGGGAATGATGGTAGAAAAGTTGAAAGCAAGCAGACAACAAATTGTCATCCTAGCATCACTTATTGATCGGATACCTAATCTTGCTGGACTTGCACGGACTTGCGAGGTATCATTCTGTTAAATTCTCGCATTCTTGTGTTCGTATGAGGAGTTCCTTTTGCTTACTTATGCTGCTGTACGTGCATGTTTCCTATTTTAGCTTCAATTTGATAAAATTGCAAACTGTTCAGGTATTTAGAGCAGCTGGACTTGCTGTTGCAGACAAAAACATATTAAATGACAAGCAGTTCCAACTTATCAGGTTCTTCTAATTCTTCTTTTTCAGTCATTTCATAGTGTATTAGAGTTCTTTCATTAACTTGCACATCCTTCTGAAAAACTTTATATAAAATCAGAGATCATATACTGTGAATTGATAATTTTCATTAGCAACAATGTGTCTCTTATATTTTACCACCTGAGCAGAGAAGAGACCAAAATAAAGGAAATAGTATAAGCAAAATCTATCCTAATGAATAACATATCAATCAGTAAGGAATTGAATAAATAGAATCCAACACCATATGGAAACAAATATTCTGCCGTGCTGTGCACACCAAGAGTTCCAGTACTCCCCCTCAAGTTGGTGCGTGAATATCTCGAACGCCCAACTTGCCTCGTAAAACCCGGAAGCGGTCCGCTCCAAGTGCTTTAGTGAAAATTTCTGCAATTTGAAAACCTGTAGAAATCCTACACGGCTTAATCTCACCGCTCTCGTACGAAGTAACAATCCATTTCAACATGTTTAGTGTATTCATGAAAGACCGGATTAATGGCAATGTGCCGTGCTGCTTGATTGTCACAAAATAGAGCAGAACCCGACTGAGAAGCTTCAAAATCTTTTAAGCAGTAGCCACAAAATCTCACTTACAGTAGTTGCCATAGCACGATATTAAGCTTCAGCTGATGAACGAGATACTACAGTCTGCTTCTTAGTGCGCCAAGAAATCGGGGAACCACTAAGAGAAATAAAATAACCCGTACTAGATCGTCTTGTAAAGGAGCAACAACACCAATCAGCATCACAAAAATCCACAAGGTTTAGGTTCCCGGCAGCCGGAAAGAACAATCCTTGACCAGGGGTCATTTTTAGATACCGTAATATTCTGATAGCAGCATTCATGTGAGATTGCTTCAGACAACTCATGAATTGACTCAACATATTCACAGAATACGTTATGTCGGGCCTCGTATTTGTCAAGTACAAGAGTCGACCCACTAACCTGCGATACTGGGCTGCATCAACATTTGATTCATTATCATCCTTCCGCAATTTTAGATTCCGTTCCATTGGGAATTCACATGCCTTGTAATCCACTTTCCTCCAAGATGTCCAAAGTATATTTTCCTTGACTTAGGACACTTCATTCTGACGAACGAGCAACTTCAATACCCAGGAAGTATTTTAACTGGCCCAAATCCTTAATACTAAATTGTTGATCAAGATAGGATTTAATATGCTGGATATACTCTACATCATTTCCAGCTAAGAGAACATCATCAACATAAATTAACGCGGAAACGTATGAGGAACCTTTCCGAAAAATGAACAAGGAATGATCAGCGCGAGATTGGTGGAACCCGATAGTCAGCAATGAGCGTGTAAACTTGTGATACCAATCTCGTGATGCCTCTTTCAACCCATACAAAGACTTCTGCAATTTGCATACTCGATTATCCCCTTCTTTCTCAAAACCTTGAGGTATGCGCATGTAAACATCTTCATCTAAGTCACCATGAAGAAAAGCGTTGTTGACATCTAATTGATGGACATGCCAATTTTTCTTGGCTGCTACAGCCAACATGCATCATACAGTAACCAATTTAGCAACCGGTGCGAAAGTTTCATTAAAGTCGGTCCCCTCGACTTGGTTAAATCCCTTCTCTACCAATTGAGCCTTATATCTCTCAATGTCACCATTAAGCTTATATTTAATCTTATAGACCCATTTGAGTCGATTGCTTTCTTCCCCGGTGAAAGTGACACAAACTTCCATGTGCCATTCTCTTCCAAAGCTTGTATCTCTTTCTTCATTGCATCACGTCAATTCGGATTTTTAATTGCCTGGTGAAAATATTTTGGCTCATCATGTAAAGTGATGGCTGCTAAAAATGCTCTGTGAGTTGGAGAAATTTTATCGTAACACGTAATGAGATAATGGATACCTCTCGAGCTGTGGCGGATTGTGAATGATCCACCGAAGGTGGCAAGTCGGTAACAAAATTCTCAAAATGTTTTGGTTGCTTCTTTACCCGTTCACTGCGACCCTGTTCTGAATGGCCTAAATTAATAGACTCATTTTGAGGAACTATATGGGATGGTGCTGAATTTACTCCATCAAGATCACCACCATTATCTACAATTGACCCATCATGCATTGCCGTACCGGTGGAATCTTCTTGTTGATGGAAATTGTCACTTTTACCATGTAAACTTGCCTCACTACCATGATTTGTGGATCCAAAATTGTGTTGTGAATGAGCCTCACGAGATTGGTGCAAAATATCATCTTCCAAATTAATAATCTGACCATTTGAAGTACTCAAAGTAGCAGGCTCAACACTATCGATATTATTTCGAGAGTGCTTAGGATCAATAGCACCATCCAACTTAAAAACATTGGTCTTGAGAGGGTATACATCTTCGAAAAATGTGGCATCCCGGGAAGTATAAATCTTTTCACTCTTCAAATCATATACTCGATAACCCTTTTGTCCGTTTGGATAATCAACAAAAACGCAAGGCCTCCCCCTTTCACTGAACTTATCCATGCTCTTACTATTATCATGGGCATAAACCAAGCATCCGAAAAAACGAAGATGATTATATGAAGACACTCTTCCGAGTAATATCTCATGAGGTGTCTTATTATTAATGACACGGCAATCGATTTATAATATAAACTGCAGTCAGAATGCATTCTCCCCAAAATTTAATCGGCAAACCAACTTGAAAACGTAGAGCCCTTGCAACCTCTAATATATGCCTATGTTTTCTTTCAACCACTCCATTTTGTTGAGGTGTATATGTGCATGACGTTTCAAGAATTATGCCATTTTCTTTGTAATAATCTGTCATAAGACGGGATTGGAATTCAACCCCATTATCCGTCCTAATTCACTTCACCTTCTTCTCAAATTGATTCTTCACCATGTTCCAAAACATGATCAACTAGTGGCTAGTTTCAGATTTATACTTCATCAAATATGTCCAAACTCGACTAAAATCATCCACTATTGAAAGAAAATAGTGAGAGCCCGAAAAGGATGCAGTTTTATAAGGCCCCCATATGTCACAATGAATCAATTCGAAACATGACGTAGACTTTATAGTACTAACAGGGAAGGGGAGTCTAGCTAGTTTGTTTAGCTCTCATGCAAGAATCACAGTGCGCAACACCATCACAATTGACATTACCGGAAATTCGTTGAATTTGTTGAACCTTTCCAACAGATGCATGTCCCAACCTCCTGTGCCAAAGTTCTCCATCTTTAGACTTGTTGACTGACATAACCACTGCACCGTCTTTAAACGATTCAAGGTAGTATAGTCCTTCACGGTGTTTACCTGCTCCAATCAATTTCTTGGAAGACATATCCTGCATCACACAAAACTCCGGAAAGAAAGTGATCGCACAATTTTGATATCTAGTCAGCCTACTAACTGATAACAAATTGCATTAAAAATCGTGTATGTTCAAGACATGATCAATTTTCATGCCATTGGGAAGTTCTGTGTTTCCGACGCTCTTAACAGGTATGCTATCCCCGTTAGGAATCTTGTCGGCTGGTTCCATTGCCTTTCGGTTGAATTCTAAAACACCTCCATCACAAGTGATGTGTTCCGAGGCCCCTGAATCTATCACCCATGGTTTTCGGAAATTAATTTTACTTGCCGCATTTGTTGTGGGAATCATCAACTCACTTGATGTGTTCTTTGGGCCAAAGTACTTGGTAAATTGAATATGATGCTCATGTGTCAACCCTATTCCTGACACTAGGGTCATCTCTGTTTCTACTCCGCTCTGGTAGATTTAGGATGTGGGATTTGGTAGCCAGGTTTTGGCTCTGGTACCATGAAAAACTTTATATAAAATCAGAGATCATATACTGTGAATTGATAATTTTCATTAGCAACAATGTGTCTCTTATAT
>JAYMSR010000160.1:0-18723 GCA_036897825.1 Plantago rigida
CTCTTCATTTGTCATTATCCTGGAACAGTTTTGGACATGCTAGCTTGGCATCTTAAATGAACAAAGGAGTACTTTGCTTGTTCTTGTGGAGAAGTTTTGTCTGTACATAATGCTGAATCCCTGTAGTTCTAACGTAACTTGCTCAATCATGGTCACATTTCTTGGTTTTGATCTGGAAAATATATATTGGTCTTTTATCTGCCGCGCATGTAAAGAGGCACTAGAGTCGTTTTTACAAACTATTGAAACGCAAATTTGGAAGTGCTTGCCAATATTGGATACGAGTATATGACCATGGATTATCTGGTACAGGTTATAAGCTGAACATTCTACAGTGTTTTTGTTCTTCATTTGTCCTGTGTGTCAAGAACAGTAATGCAGATGTTAGTTGGCATCGCACCGAACATGTAAAAGGGAGTGCTTGGGATGTTACATTCTTCTGGAGAAGTTTTCTTGTCCCTGCTATTAAATCCTTGCAGTTCAATTTCCGCTTAACATGGTACTTTGCACAATCATGGTGAGGGCTATTGATTTTCCTTTCCAGGGAGCTGTGTGTTGATGATGTCACTTTTAAGGGAACTGTGTAAGATGTTCCTTTTTCTTCCACATGGATTATGTTCTTCCATTCTTTCCATTATCGGCATACAAGGTTCCCTATCTTGTTTTTGTTGTTTGTGTATAAAGGATGGTTAAAATTCTCTTCCTTGAGATGTGCTATCTTTTCACAGCGGATGGGTTTCTTCTCTAGTTGTATATTTTTGCAGCTGACTGTGGTTATGTGTTCTGAATCTGATACAATGAAGCTGTTATATAAGTTGATTGAATTTCCTTTTCTAGCCTGTCTATTTCTATGGCTGTTATCTCGTGGTTTCGTGAGAATCCTCTTCTGATCTGGTGATTCTTTTTTTTTAGTACATCCTTTTTCCTAAGTCTGCCAGTTCCAACTTTTTGTCTACTTTGGAATGTAGATATCTCATGAAAGCTTCAATTTGACATGGTTCTTTGCACAGGTTTAGTTGTTCTTGTTCGAGTTTCTTTTATGAGAGAGTTAGAATCAGGACCCTTACACATATCAACATGGTAAGTTGGCATCATACATGAAAGAAGAAAGGATTACTTGGCATGTTATGTTTCCTTGGAGAAGTTTCTGTCCCTAATCTTAAATCCTTGTGGTTTCATTTCAACTTAACTTAGTACTTGCACAACATGTCCATGGATATTGGTTATATGCTTTTCAGAGTGCCGTGCCTGACTATAAATATTCTTGGGGGAGTTTGTAAGGTGGTTCATTCTCTTCCATGCATTTCATCTGGCACATTTTTCTCAAAATTGTTCCAAGTACATTCTCGGGGGTGCATTGCAATCATTTTCCTAAGATCTTGCAACCATGTTCTTGTTTGGAATGCAGGCATGTCCTGATACCTTGAATTGGACTATCCGGCATAGACTATTGTTGCAATCTGCTTCCTGTCCTTTCCATTTGAGGTTATTTTAGAATCTCCTGCGTCGTTTGTTGCTCTTTTGTTGTGTGATTTGACAACAGTATTGCAAATGATAGTTTGGCACTTCGGCATCATATATGAAACAGGAAGGTGTTCCTTGCGTGTCATGTTATACCGGAGAAGTTTCTATGACCCTATTATCGTTGTTTGACTTTAGCTTCACTTAGTACTAGTGCAATCATGGTCATGGTTTTCTTTTCAGGGAGCTTTATCTGATGATGCCTCTAAAATGGGAATTGTATGATAAGGTTCTCTTAAACCCTGATCCCTTATTACCCTTGGATGTATGATTTCTGAAGAGAGGATATGCTTCTGCGTACAGAGTGGTTCTCTTCATTTCATATGGTTTTTGGTTATCTCCCCAACTTTGAAGAGTCTTTTGTTTTAATGACACTTCTTTTTATCCAATTCCTGCCATTGCGATCAGAGTTACACGATGACACATATCTTTGCCACTTTCTGTTGGTGCAGATATGCTCTCTTGGTGTATAATGTGAAGGATGCTTGTCAACTGGTTTTGAATTCCAGATCATATTTCTTTAGTTTGCTTTTTCGATTTTCATTTTCTTGAGCAATCATGCTCACATGGTTTCCTTTACCTGTCCCTGCCTTTGACTTCTTAACAGATAATGGGCAGCTCTTAGATGAGATTGGAATTATCCTCGCGTTAGGTTTCTGATGATTCTTTTATATGGATGGAAGGTGTATAATCCTACTTATTGACACTCTTTCCTTTTTGGTCTTCTGTATAGATTGTTGATGAGGACACGTCGTGTAAATAAATACTATAAAGAACATGATGGATTATGTAGAAGTGTTGTATAAAGGGCATGCGTTATTTACCCTGTTGACTTGTGTAGGCCTTCCTTTTTTTGTCCTCCAGTTGGCCGAGTGGTTCTTGAGTTTGTATATATAACACATCTATGATGGTATACGTTGAATATTCTTTAGCTTCTAATCTCTTGAATGATGTAGTTGGCTCTGATCTGTGACAAAGAATGCATAATTGCTTGGCTTTTGTTTCGTGTGCAGTGAGTGGAGTTGATTGATGCCTTCTCTTTTGTGATTGAGTTCTGCTTCATGAGTCAGAGCACACCTTTTGTTGGTTAGAATATTTGGGAAGTTGAGATAAGCTTAAAAGTGTTATCATATGGATTTGCTAATTTGCTTTATCTCATTCATCATAATAATTTGCCAGATTCACTTGGTTTACTTGTGCTCATCACTTTATAAAATTTCACGACTGGCCTGTTAGAAC
The DNA here is from genome assembly GCA_036897825.1 of Plantago rigida. Lineage (NCBI taxonomy): Eukaryota > Viridiplantae > Streptophyta > Magnoliopsida > Lamiales > Plantaginaceae > Plantago > Plantago rigida. Next base: position 2,761 of record JAYMSR010000160.1, read on the forward strand.
CCTTTAATTGACAGTCTGGTGTGATTATGTCAAAGTGGCAGCCTTTCTAGCAAAGTTTAAAGAGTTCTTGAGGGAAAAGGTCAAAATTTATTCTCTTGGTACTCAGAATGTGATGAGATGTGCAACTGGTCTGTATATTATAAGTTATTCACGAAAGCTGATAATGGCATACAAGTCCTCTATTTATCATTGTTGCCTGTGTAGGTTTTACAGAGAAAGGATAGGACACCCTTAAGGTCTACTATTTGACCATGAATCTTCAAACAGGTTTTGTTGTTCTGGTTTGAGTTTGTTTTATGAAAGGTTAAGTTGCATTTTTTTGCTCTTAGTTTGCCCTGTTATTCTGGAGCAGTATTGCACATGCTAGCTTGGCATCATACATGAACAAAGAAAGGACGGTGTTAGGTTCTTATGGAGAAGTTTATCCTGTCCCTACTCTTAAATTTGGTTCATTGCTACTTGCACAATTGTGGTCAGAGTTCTTGGTTTTTGATTTTCAGGAGCTGTGTCATTGTTCTTCCCCCCTATGGGTTTGATTTGGAAAATTATGTTCATTGGATCTTTTGTCTGTTCTGCAGGCAGCTAGACATAGAAGAGAGTAATCACTTTTACAAACTATCAGTATGTTGGATTAGTTTCTTTTATCTAAGGGCAAGCAGTTCAGATTATTTGTCTACTTAAAATATGACCATGATTATCCAGTACAGGTTAAGCTGAACATTCTGCTTACAGTTTCTTTTATGGGAGGTTTCAAACAGTCTGCATTCTGATTTTATTCTATTTGTTGTGTGTCTCAACAACAGTATTGCAAATTCTGATTTGGCATCGAACGTGAAAAGTGAAGGTGCACTTGGCATGTTATATTCTTCTGGAGAAGCTTTCATATCCCTACTTTTAACTCCTTGTAGTTGAATTTATAACATAGTACATCATGCGATCATGGTCATGGATGTTGATTTCTCTTCCCAGGGAGCTGTGTTTGATGATATCTCTTCCAAAGAAACCCTGTAAGACAGTTCAATTTCAGCTTAATGTAGTACTCCGTGCAATTGTGGTCATGGTTAATTTTTCTTTTTCAGCAAGTGTTTGATGATATATCTTTTAAGTAGACGGTTCTTTTCCTTCCACATGGGTTACATTCTTGGATTGCAGAGATGTAAGAGGATGATCATTTTGGAAAATTACGAATATGCTTCTCTCGTATGCTCTAGGAGGTGGTGGTTGTGGCCATATACCCTTTCTACTGAGTTATCTTTTTATTCTTAATTTTGTATTTTATTTGTCTATTTAAACTTTTCTCTACTTCGAATGTGTCTTCTTTTCATCTGCTGGGTGGAAGTGATATTTTCTATGCTGGGGTGGAAGTGATATTTCCTATGCTGTTCTTTTTATGGAGTCAAAAGAGGTTTATGACGATGCTCGTATTTGGATGGAATGTGTGCTCTTCCATTCTTACCACACTTCTCGCTTTGATTGACCATTTCCTTGTCTGGCCTTTATATGTTCAGATAAAGGTTATATAGTTCCCAATGGATTGTATGATGTGCTTAGCAAATAGAGCAGGTTTGTTTCTTCTTTGATTGTGAGTTGGTTCATAGGATCCTTTTCTTATTTGTCTACTGCTATGGCTGTTATCTCATGGTTTCTGCATGGTTGTATCTTCTTCCTATCCAGCCATTCAATATTTGGGTACATCCTTTTCTTTCCGGTCTACCAGTCCTGATACTCTATATTTTGGAATGTAGATATGTCATGGAACTTGGGATTTGTCTGTTATTCTCTGGACAGGTTTATTTGTTCCGATTTAATGCTTATTTCAGATGCTGAGGATTTAGAATTGATGTCTTGCACTGGTTTTTCTCTCTTGTAATCTGGTTTTGCCAACAGTATTTCACGTGCTAGTTTGACCTCATACATAAAAGAAGGAATACATGGGGTTTAAGATGGTATTGGAACAGGCATGTGCTGCGTTAGTTATTCATGGCAGTTTGAGATTATCGGCACGCCGGGTCCTCTATCTTGTGTTTGTTGCTTGAGTAGGTCATATGTTGTGTGAGTCTTTAAAGTGCCCTTGGCTTCTTTGCTAGTCTCTTTAACCTGGAGGTTATTTTGCCCAGATATTGCTATATGGCTGTTATTTCGTGGTTTCTGCGGACCTCTTCCTATATGGTCATTCAACTTTTTTGAGCACCTTTCCGTGAGGTCTACCAGTTCTGATTTTTTGTCTACTTTGGGAATATAGATGTCATAAAATCTCGGGGCCCTTGCACTGTTTTTACTCTTCATTTGCCATGTGATTCTGTGGCAATATTTGACATGCTAGTCCGTTCATCAGATCTACTTGGCATGTACTTCCATGGAGAAGCTATCCTGTCCCTACTATGAAAATCCCTGGGGTCTTATTTGTAGCTGAACTTAGTACTTGTGCCAAACTGGTCATATGGTTGTTCTTCCAGGAATCTATGTCAGTTGATGTCCTTTGAAGGTAAGTGTATAAGAAGGCGAGTTAGTGTACTTTATATATATATATATATGTTCTCGAGTATTAATAATTTATGTATGATTTTATCTGGAAATTTGCTTCTTCGTTTACTTCAATTTCTGCCCTTTTCCCCCATTCTATTTCTTTCTTTCTTTCTTTTGTTCTTTCTTCCCCTGTAGTTGTTTGGTCTTGTAGTTGTTTGAGAGAGGTAACATGCTTATTGGAAGTTTCTCGACTGTGTAAAAGAGTGTCTGTTTTTGGTTAGGATTTGGAGCTGACCTGATGAATTACTCCAGTGCCTACTAGGGAGCTGCTTTACCTTCTCTGCTATTTTCTGTGTCCTTTTCTCGGTCCAATCTATATATCTCAGCTTTTCATGTTCTACGTGTCACGGATTCAGTTCTCTGGTGAAGATTTTCTATATATTGAAGGATCCTGCATGAAAAGCTGTTCTGTAGATTAAACGGCATTTTTAATCTGCTTATTGAAGGATCCTGCTTATTGTTTGCACCTGTGAGAAGTGTGTCAATAAAAGTTGTACAGCGCTGTCTCTTGGATTTTGTTCGTCTCTTTCCCAAATCTTGTTGTCTGTTTGCTGTTCTTGTGAAGATTTTCTCTGGTGATTCAAACATCATGACCAAGTTGTTGTTTTGGTCTTCTGTCCTAAGTTTCGATGTATCTGATGGGGAAAAATGTGGTTCTGTTGATTCAGTTTGGTCTTGATCACTTCTTTGTCATATTCAAGATTGTGGTCTTTCTTCATGCGGTGTTAAGAGATTATAAAACTGTTAACTTGGAAAAAGGAATCATATTTTTTTGCAAGGGTGCAAGGTGAATATTTTGTCTGCCGGTTGGGGCTTTGTATTGATTTTTTGAATGCATCCTTTCCTAGGGTCTACTAATACTGATTATCTATCTCTTTTAAAATGTAGATGTGCCGTAAAACCTGAAATGTGACTGATTTCTCCGTACACGTTTAGTTGTTCATTCTGGTTTGACATCCTTCTGTGGATCCAGGATCTCTTGTACTGTTTTTGCTCTTCATTTGTCTTTTGATGCCGCAACTGTATTCCACATGCTAGTTTGGCTTCATACTTGGTACTTGGAGGAAGGAATAAGTGTTTGGTATGTTATGTTCTTCTGGAGAAGTTTCTTATGCCCCTACTATTAAATCCTTGCCTTTCGGATTTCAACTTGAATAAGTATATTTGCAATATGATCAATGGCTATTGGTGTTCTTTGAAGGGAGCTAGGGCTGATGGTGTAAAAGGAAGTGTGTTGAGAGAAACTGTGTAAATGAGATATATGAATCAGAACTGGTACTTTTGTCTCCATGATGTGTGGGTATTGTATCTTCTATTCTCCTGAGGCATTCTGTTTTTTTTTCTTTCTTTTGTCTATACTCTCTTCGCATTGGGCTGTGATTGGGAATGTGACATATTGGAATTTCCTTCTCTGTACTTCAAATTCTATTGTCATTTTTTCAACCAATATACAATTCATGTAATCTGTATGTTGTGGACTGGTGGCTGTGAAATGTGATTTTACTTGTGTCTGCATTTGATTGGTTTATATTTGTATTGTCTCTGTATGTTCTATTTTCAATTTTTCATCATATGTAACATCAAGTTCCTAAGGTTTCATGTAACTTTATACGATTGGAAAGTCTTGTTATCATGTACTTGCGTGAGTGTGCTTTGTGCTTTATTATGCAATTACTGGGAACCTTAATTCTTTATGTTGAGACATGCATGTTACACTCGTACTGTTTGATTGTAGTGAGGTGAAATTTTACGGCATTTTTGCATTTAGTTGGCCATTTTTTTTTTTCCTATCATGATTTGTCAGTGTGATTTTTCCTGTGCTTGTAACTTCGTATCTGATTGGTTTGCATGTATCTGTGGTGTGGGAATGTGTGATTGTGCTTGTGGAGTGCGTATGTGCTTGTGTAACTCCGCCTGCATCGTATGCAGCCGGTTCCAAGCCCGGAAAAGGAGGAGGATCATGAGCTAGATGTTGTGTTGATTTGAGTATCTGATCAAAATTAGGGGATATTTAACTTTTTTAAGTATTGATATTATATCACATACTAATATTGTTCTCTCCAACTTTGTGCTCCTCAGTTCCCTTTGGAGCTAGAGTGTACATTTCAAGAAATAATTATATATATTTCATATTTGACTACAACGAGAGGAGTACAGAAATACGATTATAATCTCAAAGTGTAATTTATAAAGATCTAAGCTATCAGCCATTTGTGGTCTGTCCTTGTTAAGAGCATGTCGCATTACAGCGCCATTCATCTTTTGCTTATGATATATGCACAGATTTTGGAGAGTAAACCTTTGTTGTGTGACATAACCCTCTGTGATGATCTTTCCCTTAACTGGCCGGAACTTGTACTTATTATGTGGTTGTTACAGACTTCTAATGTGGAAGCCAGAAGAGTACCACAGTGACTCCTGAGTTCTGAGATTGAACAGGTATGCGAATTAAGGACAAAATTATACAGTGTATAAAACTCTCGTGATGAACATTATAATTCAGGCTCAGCCTAAGGGCTCCAACTTCTGTACTCTCTTTAGATATTAGTTATCCTAGGCATTTTAATTTGTTTGGGACTCTTGCCCCGTGTGCCTATAAATGTAAGAAGTTATCCGCGTAATATACATGATGAGAAATGTTGTAATCTCTTTTTTAGTTGCTGATATATTCTTTTTTGTAACTCTTGTAAGAATTAGTAAATGAATTTTTATGTTCATTTATTATGTCTTCTTTCTAAATGGTGTTTCGTGTAGTGTATTATACAAATATTAGTCCTCAACACATTATTATACAACCATCTTCATTTATGAGGGGGGAAATCTTAATATCGTTTCAAATACTAGGAGAAACAGAGAGCACATTATATATTTTGTGAGTTCATAAGTTAAACTAGACGTAGTTGATAACGAGGCTAGTAGGAAACTGTGTAACTTGTACCATTCAGCTTAATTTTGTTATCCAATAAAATCTATAAAATCTAGACCGTCTTTCAGGAGAACATAGATAATTATCTACCATCTTTCAAAACAACATAAATAATTTTTTTGAGCAAATTTAATGAGAGACTGTCTTTCAGGAGTAACATAGATAATTTTTTTGAGTAAGTTTTCTAATAGACTGTCTCTGAATAATTTATCTAGAAACGAACCTAGATTATTAATAAAATTTGTTAATTAAAGCGTATATGTTCTCAACATCAATATTGGTGTATTTTTCATATTATAAATGAACACATTTACTTATAATATAGATCAATCACTAGATAAATTATTTAGAGACCGGCACTGGATAAGTTATTTAGAGACCGTCTCTCGAAATAATTTGTGTTTAATCTTTGAACAAATAAAGCCGAATTATCTAATATCAGGTGAATAATTAATTCGTCCCAAACACACTAAAAAAGAAACCAAAGTTTCCTGAATTAACACAAGTAATTCTTATTCAATACTATGCATTCATAAAACTGCCAAGCATTTATAGGTTTTTATGTTGGTATTTAAGTTGGAGAAGCCAATAAATTCATGCATCTCTATACCACTATATATAGCAAACCAAACACAACACACTTTTGTGTCAAAAACTCTTTCATTTACATAAGCACTCACAGCATAACTTCAACATGGCAAGAACATTTAAGAGCACTGCTGTTTTGATTCTCTTGGTGGCTGTTCTAATTCTGGCAAGCAGAGGAAACTGTGTCGTGGCAAGTCACCGCCACCTCTTACAGGGACCCGAGGATCTAATCTTTAGTCCACAATCACCCGATGATGTTAGCGATTTCAGCAACGAGAACTCATACTCAGACTTGAGTCCCCGAATTCCAGAAGATTATGACTATCCAGACCCCAGCCAGAGTCCTAAATCAGAGGATTACTACTCTATTGGTGACTAGTTTGAATAGTTGGATGATACTATTGGCCCAGTAATAGTCAGATTTCAAGATGTATTGTCAATTTTTATTAATGCTATGAACTTTTCCTTCTTTCTTTCATCAGCAAGGGTTGATTAACTTCTGATTTGAACTTATGAACTCAATCCAACAAGACAAACATACATGATGCTTCACGTAATGAATTACGCGCATTGTTCCAGCATAGGACAATATCCCAATAGAGGCCTCTGGAAAAATATTTATTTTCAGAACAGTAGCATTTCCTCAATTCAGCACACATCTCATATACAAGGGCATTACAACAAATATAGAACTTCTCGTGTGCAAGTTTTATGCTAAACTTCCCATCTCTCAATGTAATGCCAAAATGATTCTATACGTAATCTTTCTGAGCGGAAAATTAAGTAAAAACAAATTCCGCCCCTGAGATGTATGTTCAACTGTATGTGATAGTTGAGAAATGGTAGCTGAATGTGAGATTTTCCTACTAAGCCAGAACTATATACTGATAACCAAAATCCTATGATTTTCCTGCTCCAGCACTTTCAGCATCTTCCGACTGGTCAGCTAATTTGATAATATCTTCCACCAGGATCTTTCCATCTAATACAGGGGGGAAATGCAGGAATATAGAGTTACAACATAGATGACAGGGAATTAAGACTGTAAAAGTGATCAATAGGCAACATAACTTAATTATGAGGCATAATCAGACGAGGAGAAAGCGGGAAAAAAGAAGAAGAAAAGGATGCCACACCAACACACTAATAATTCAACTCGAGGCAGAAAGTGGAGGTACTAGACATTATTCAATACATATCTTAAGATCTCATATTTCACAGGCAGAGCCTTAAAACTTTTACTCATTGGTTTTCCTTTTCTGACAAAGAGAAGTGAAGAACTTTACACTTGCATTATGTTACTTCTGATAATTTTCAGCAATGAATACCATATGAGCCACACTGTTCTAAAACATTAGTAATATGTGTGACAACAACAGCAACTAAGCCATTATGAATGAATATATGATCCTGATGATTCGGACGGAGTAGGCTTCATGGGTCAAAGGAAGAATCACATAAAAATAGGTGATAGAATGTATCTCTAATATTCATTGTCTATAAAAGTATGTGATTGAAGTTGGAAAGGATTTCATGTAAAGTTTGAACATGGAGTAATAATGTTTTTGAAAAGGAGGCATTTACCACTCATATTTCCATGAATCGAACATGTATTTCATGAGCAAAGCATTCACACCATCAGAAGATTAATCATAATAAATAAGCAACAATTTCAGAACATCAAGGGAATTTTCGGAAGGATGAGAAAGCAAGTGCTAGGCTAACCTCTATCTTTGGAAAGCTTCCCAATAAGTTCCTGAATGCCTTCCTTGTCCAAGGTGTCTTTCAGGTACATGACAGCAGATGCAACTTCCTCCGCAGTCACTTTGCCATCATAATCCCTAACAGTGGATGCATACATTAGTCAATGGCTTTCCACAAAGTAAACATAATTCTAGAGTATGAAAGGTTAAATCACTATAAATGAAAAATCAAGACGAAATTGAACCACTATATGGGCATAGGAAGTACTCGAAGAGTCAATAGAGAGATTATGACATCATCAAGAAGGCTAAAATTCACTCAGACCAAAGTCTTGTTCTATTTTTCTTCCATAGTGGGAGCAGACTCATATAAAGAATGAGGTATGATTTGATCAGCTATATCTGGCATGGTATATTTAGGTGGAAAATGGGAAGAGGGGGAGAAAACTCTGCATATCTACAATTGATTCAGTCAATAAATACAATCCAAGTCCCTATGTTGGAAATTAAAAAATAAACTTCCATAGAACCAGAATAAGAACTTAAGTTCTCAAGAATTATATTTATCTTGGGATACTTTAATATTGTATATGGTGTCAATCAATCAGAAGATTAACAATGAAAAACAATATTTGTCAAACTACTATAACTGTAAGGAGTATCAAAGTTTTAGTTTAAGGCAATACCGATCAAGCAACCGCCAACGGTCGCCAATTTTTGCATCCACATCATCAATCTCCTTTTCAAGCTTATGGAGCATGGCATCCACCTAAACATGACATGCCAAAAAATGTCAAAAAAATGTTAATGGTAACCATTTCAAGTAGATAATTAGATAATTTTGACAACAAATTATCATGAAGCCTGTTAAAATAGCAAATCGTCCTTACCCGATTTATAAGTGCTGCAGATACTTTATCACCTGAATCATTCTCAGCAGCACTATCACTTTCCTCCCGAGCTGCTCTATATGCCTTTTTAGCTTCTTCTTCTCCATCAGTACGCTCTTTCTCTACTACGTTATTATACATCTCTATCTGAAAATTGAAATATCACGATCTTAAATTTGACAGCATACATAAACTTAACATTTTATGTTAGAATCTTTCCAAGACACATTTAGCATAATTATCGGCACAATTTAGGTTCTAAACATCACATAACTGAATACACATAAATGCACCATCACATATGAACGACATATATCATAGGTTACACAAGTGAAGAAAGATATGTATGAAATATGAGAAATCATAGTAACCCGGTAACCATACCATAGTAACCCACACTATAAAATCGCATCGCCAGTAATTGTTCAGAAATCAGAGACAACGATCTAAATACTGTAACAACTAACATTGACCACACCTTTTGAAAGGACTTGACACAAAACGATCTTGAAAATAGTAAAATTTGCAGACACGTACTGACAGATTGACAAAAAGACTCCAGCTAGGTCAAAAAAACATAACGAACAAATGAACCATGGTTACAGAGGCAGCTCAAACATTATAGGGGCCTAAAGTAAGTAATCAGATGAGGCTTTACGGTCAGAAAGTATAATCATTTTCCTTTTTCAGAGGAAAATTCTTTTATTGAAACTTTATTCACATTTGAAATGCTTTTGTGATGTGATTGTTCAATATCATGAATCTCCAATATTATTAAGGATCATCCTGGACCACCAAGACAAGTAATTAATTCAAAACCATGATCGAGTTTAAGAAAATCAATTAAATCATTCATACACAGCAGTGCTTTATCAAAGTTTCGGAATAGAAAAGGCCAAACATCGCAAAGATTTAGATTGGGATTTTAAATATCATATTTGCTTCTGGAATCAGAAGTGAGTTCAAGGTAATATGATAAATTAACAAAATGCAGTAAGTATACATAGAATCAACTCCATATTTCATCACGTTTAGTTAAGTGGGAAATAGAGCCATCAAATTGATCATAATTCCTCTTTACACATACAATTAAAAAATCAAATTTATTCTTTTTTTTATTCTGACAAAAAACACATTAACTGATGTATGGATATATAATCTGCACATCCCAACTCTCCTCCCAAACCCATTCAATTCATACAAAGCCAGAGGATTGAAGTTGGATTCAAAAAATAAAGATGATACAGCGGGCATTGATAAATAAATTGTTCTTCATAGCTTCACTTTTTTCATCATAAATAACTAAAGAGCGCATATCAGTAGTTACCTCTTTGTTGACAAGTCTCAAAAACTCCTCACGTTCCCTGCTCACAGACTGAAACCAGAAATCAATTCATCAGCAGATCAATGAAGCATATGTAACATGCCAAGGCCATGTAATGTTTGGTCCTTACAGATGATGATGCTAATACGGCCAATGCACGGCTGAGTTCACAGAGCTGCTCTTGCTTATCCAGAGTTTTTGCTTTTTCTCGAATCTCCGTCTCTCTTGAAGTCGCTGCAAGCATCTCTTCCAAGGCCACATCTTTCTGTCCTGAGACAGGTTCCTTCAACCTAGCCTGCTCCTCTCTCTCTTCCCTCTTTTCCTCCTCCTGTTATTACCAATAACTTTCAGAACACATACAAATACTCGAGACCAGAGCATGAAAACAAGTAACGTCACACATCGGATATCCCGCTGAAATCACAATACAAGATTATGCCGACGAACTGAATTTCTTGAGATGTGTCATGTAGATTGCAGACAAAAAGTGAAGCACGGTGAAATTAAGGCAAATCCAGTTTACATGCAAACATAAGGCTGAAAAGTATTGGAATAGTTGATAGGACTACCAAAAAATTCTTAAAGCTATCAAATTTGTCTTGTTTTATATCGTCCATGACTCCACGCCGTGAACATGTTGATAACCATAAGAGATATAAGCTAAATTGTTCAAAGAAATCAAACAGTTGCATATGCCATCTTTCCGCCCGACTGGTGACATAATACTCAAATATTCTTCTTCACATGCAAGTGAGAAACCAGTAACAATGTAACTAAGGTAGACCTTGATTAATTCTTCTTGCATCTCCAGGAATTCCAATTTCCTCCTCCTCTCTGAGACGGGATCTTCAGATGGCAGAGATGTTATTCCAACAGTGTCCACTACCTCATCCGGCAGAGATGAGAGAGTAGCTTGGACAGCCTCTTCTGGTCTCACTTTACCAGATACGTTGAATGCTCTGTAAAAAAGGTATAACGAAAAGTACGGTCCGTGTTCATCATTCCAAAACCATATATAGGAAAAAGAGGCCTAGATTACCTGGAAAGTATTAATAAAGATGATGGTACTGAATAGTTCAGAGACAAATCAAGCCAATCTCGCAACTGCACAATACATCAGCAAAAGGGGAGTGAAACTCTTTGCTCATCAGTTATCTAAAAGGGTATTACAGGGAAGTTATAAAGGATAATTTTGATGATCTTAGCAATAGAGCAGTTCAAATTTTCGACATTTATCCAACATATAAATGAGGGGTAAACTATCAGTGGGTGGCACAATAGATAATACAGTGCTCAGCCATTTCTCAAACCATTTTTAAAATTCTCAGATACATGTAACTTGTGCTTGTTTTACAGGCGATCGTTTGGCTTGATTAGTTGGAAATAACAGAAAGGCCTCAGTGATGTATTTCGAGTAACAATACTATTTTCTGTACAGTTACCATAGTGCCACTTTGAAAGGCTTTGCAACTATGTGATTTCCTGTAAATATTATCCTGATTCCAATCCCTATATCAGTTACTCACCTAATTTTCAACTTTTCATCTAACACTTTTACAGTAGTTGGTCATGGACCTGCTCAGGGCAGCTAAGTAAATTTGTTTTTTCTAACAATAACAACTTCATACAAAGATAGAAAGCTTTAAACAGTGATGGCAAACCTGTTGTCTCATTTCATCAACTGAGAGCAGACCAAGTAGGCCACGATCTCTACATGCCTGACGAAGCTCCTCCTCCGAGAGGGACTCTAAGCCCTCAACTTGAATCATCTTGTCATCATTCTTTATCCTGAAAGTTTGAAACATGTCAATTGGGTCCTACAATTTGAACAAAAGTAACTCAGTTTGTTTAACATGAAACCAGTGTTTTCTCCATTCCAAGGGAGATTTGCCAGCTGTCCTCGCTTTTGAAGGTTTCAAACAACACCCTCATGCCAAACATGACTTCACAAAATTTCATAATGATATTTTCCTTCATAAGTTTCTGAAGATACCAGTTGACCCCATAGACACGGAATTTTCTTAATTTTCTGCACATGCACTAAATAGACAATTAAATTCCAGCTGAATTCAAAGATTACAAAAGCTTCTGATGCCCAATTACATAAATAGTGTAAGTGCCTGCCTCTGTGCCACGACAGAGCCACAAGTGCCTCCCATGAATTTTCAAAGATGACTACATCTGGTGTATGTAAGTTTATCCCCTGAATTTGTAATGAGTGAAGGTACTATGGTCATTACTTTTTGAATAGTTAAATATTTATAGTGGAATGAAATTCTTGCCAAAAATGGAAGCGGGAACCTTGTTCCGGGACAAAGGAAGTAGGATATAGCCTAACAAGTGAATTAAGGTGCTGGCATATGGAACCATAAAAGCACATAAAAAGTCCGTCAGAGGTTATATCTCGAAGGCAATTAATAATCTAATACTTTATCTGAGATGCTTAGTTGAGTAGAGTATGCTAGTTGAGTGTTTAACAGGAAGAATGAGGCACATAGATTGTAAAGAACATATCAAAAGTAACTTGCCAATAAAGAACAAAATGGCTTACTTCTGAAGTCTGCTCCGGAGCACATAGCGGAGGTATGCATCAGTACCTGCATAGGTATTGATACCCATGTATTTGCACATGGTCATCAAACGAGGTCTGCAGATAAGATTATATCAATCTCTCACACAATCAAGATAACAGTGCCTCTTATTGCAACGTAAAGTACACAAGGAATGGCATTTAAATCTTATCAGTATGTCAGGCAATTACCTGCTTATGTTGTCCAAAGTTAGCTCATCATTAAATAATTTGGCAAATCCCAAGATGTCCTCATTAGAGATGCGAGCCCCTGTCCTGACCTGATCAAGCATCAAAATACCCATTGGTAAACTGCAGGGACTCCTAAATTAAGGGCTCAGGAAAAAGACTTCTGGAAGAAAAGTAGGTATTCGCCATTAAGAACGAAAAAGGAGTAGCAAAACATCGCTAATTGCCAATTGAATTTGAACTCTGATTATATCTCCTTACATTGTTCATGAATTCATCAAGATCTTCAGCTGTCTTCTTCAGTTCTCCACTTCTTGAGTTTTGAACTTCCTTTGCCATTTCTTTCACTGTTTCTTGAAGGAACTTCGCATACTCTATCCTTGCGTTCAGTCTCTTTTTCAAGGCTTCCTGACATTCAAGCATATTAAATAAGATGAATCTGAAAGGAATGTTTAGGAGAAGATGAAGCTGGATCCTAAATCAAGCTAACACTTCATTTGGTAGCACGAAAGGTTTTTATACAATTGCTTTTGCATTATCAGTAATAAATTTTAAAAAAAAACAGATCACAGAAATGCAAAACTCTGGTATACTTAACAAACATTGAAGTGTACATCATCTGCTATCCAACATTACTATTACAGACTATTAAAATAATCACACCACATAATGGAATGTCATAATAAATTAAACTCTCAGCTACCAAGTTATTGTTATAACCCAGAAGAATACTTCATCAAACAGTTAAGCTATTCCCTGTTTGTTTCGTCCTATGGCAGTCCTAAGTAGACATTTGGCAAGGCCCTCATCCACTTTAAATTCAGGAAGAGCAAAACCCCAAGTAGAACTTGCTCGGTTCCAATCGTGCAATCACATTCTCTAGTAATTGCTCTTGAATTTCCCAAAACTCTGAGAAATGCAATTTTATCAATTGCAATAGCAGATGGATAAAGTTAAGCTCAGGAAAGGCTTATGTCGCTCCATTTATTTTTGAATCCATCCTGAAAACTCCTTTATTAATGGGGGCACAGAGGGAAAATGTAAGATGTACCAAAAGCATCTTCTAGCTGTAAGGGAACTGTTGTCAATAACAGCCCCAAGCAAGGTTGAAATTCATCCGCCTCACTTGACGTTGTCAGACAACAGGCCCATTGCCCCAAAACGAGGTTGCCAATTTTCTGCAACTTTTTCAAGTGATGCACATCAGTTTCAGCCACAAGGCCCAATGGACTGTTCTCGGTATTTAAGGTGTGAAACTTCCATATTATGTTGTTTCAAAACCAGAGAAAGTCTTTATCGACCAATTAAAAAAATAAAAATAAAAATAAAATAGAAGGAAAGGAAACATTGATGAACTTGGAGGAAAGACAGAAACACTTAAATTACTATTGAATTTATCGCCAAGTGCTATCGAGTATCGACTTTTACCTGTTCTTTCATCTTGTCCTGGAAAGTGGATGGCAACATGTTGGGAAACAACTTGAGGAATACCGGAAGCAAGAACTCCATAAATGGAACTATAAGAAAGACCGCAACAGGAACCAGCCTAAATATATCAGCAGTTGTCCGTGTAAGCTGTTGTCTCTCCCTCCTGGATAGGGTCTTTCCACCAGCAAGTTTTAACAGTAGTCTCGAGCTTATCCTAACATCAGCCCAGAGCAGTTTTGTACCTAACCAGTAATGTTGCATGGTAGATTTAAACTCATCCTTCCAGTGCCGCAACTTTATTCCCCAGTCTTCCCTGCACATATATATATATAGAGAGAGAGATGGATGATTAGAGCTAAAGCAATTATACTATTATTCTGCCCACATCCAAACAGAAATGAAAACACGAAATCTGACCTGCTCATTGAAGCAACAGCTCTCAAAGCAGGACCAATGCCTAAAAGCATAGTCCATACCCTCTTCAGCAGAAAGCTCGCACCCTTCGGTGATTCTTGCAGCTTCTTAGCTTTTGCTTTGGCTTTGACCGAGCTCAAACCTTCAACAGCCTGGTCACATTCTTCTGGTGAAGCTTCCTTCTTCTGCTTGCTAACTGGCTCTTCATCTTTATCGTTACGGCCTCCCAAATCAGGCTGATTAGCCGTAGCAGTGGACAGGTAGCGCACATACGCTGCTGTAGACTTAAATCTTAAATGAGTAGAGTCTCCAGGCCCCCCAATCTGGCCATGCAAAGTTGGAAGTCTGGAAAAACCATGCACAAAGTAATTCCTTCGCACATCATAAATTCCCACACCTTTTGATAGACCTTCATCCCTACGGTCGTCATTAGACGATGAATGACTCACAACGCAGCTCCAATGAGGAGCATCAGTAATTCCAGAGAAGTTCCCTCTCTCAGAACCTAAAACCCCCTGGGCCAGGCCAGGTGCCCTCTTAACGGAATCGAGAAGATACTTTCTCTTCCGCAATATTGCTCGTGAAGCCATCGTGCGGGACTAGTATGAACTAATAACACATATCCAGCACTATCACAAGCTCCCTAACTCTGTAGCTCAGATTATTAAACGAAAAAGCAAGGTAAAATCAGTAAAGCAGATAAATACAATATAGGGCAATCAGAATGGATAATACTGAGCAAGCTAATTAGCTAAACCAAACAAAGTCATTCCAAATCATCACAAATCCACCAAAACAATTGCTCAAAAAAAAGCTTGTAAATCGTGATCAACACGCATTGTACTGAATAAAGCAACGAAACTGATAACCTAACTAAATTCTGCCAATACAGCGGCAGTAAACGAAAAGCTCAACGGAGAAAGGATTGATTGCTTCACGAAGAAATCAAAAGTTGAATCTGAGAATTACTGACCTGAGAATGTGAAGATGATCGATGGAATAGTTGGTCAATCACACCAAATAACAGAAAAGAGAGTGAGTTTCTGGAGCACTGTGGAAGGTTTTGTGAATTACCGCTATTATTGCAGTGATGAATGTGTAAAGAATGGCTGTGGATATTTTTCTGTGCTTCTAGGATTGTGCAATTTGGACAAATTTACCCTTCTAGTGTTTGTGGAGAACTGGAGATTAGTCAAATATGCCGTGTTTGATCTGATTTGGGTGCTGCACGTACTACTGTATCATTCCAATATATAGTGTAATAAAAAACACGAAAATCTTTTTTTTTTAAAACTAACAAGTACGGACAGTTTTTCAGTTGACCGAGAATCATTGAGTCAGTATAAAATGAACGAAAACAGGCCACAAAATAGAAAAATCAAATTTCCGTCCGTCTGTGGTTTCTG
>JAYMSR010000161.1:0-18701 GCA_036897825.1 Plantago rigida
CCGGAATAGTGTCCGGAAATGAGGCAGGCAGCAACCGTTCTTTCTTCTATTCTTCTGTTTCTCTCTTTTTCACCTTTTTTCCTACTTTTACCACTATATTTTGTAAGTAGGGCATTTTACCCCAAAAAAATTAACTAAAAACGCGTCGCGGGCGCGATGCCCGCGACGCGACAGCCCACTATGCTACAGGGTGCCCTGTAGCGGGCACCTGGCGATCGGGCGCGATCGCGGATCGATCAACAACACTGGTATAATGACTTAATAGAGGAAATTAAACTCAAGTGTTGAAGGGAGTCTAGAGGTCTTGGTTGCTCTGACTCCCAAGGGTTAAAATGATTTCCAGTTATTCACCGGGAGAAAGGTCATTAATCTCTGACTTTTTATTTATCACCATCATCATATAATCGTTCTTAAATGTCTTTAGAGAGGCTCTTACAACAAGAGCATTAAGGAGTCACTAAGCCTAGCTAGAGTTGCAAAACATATGACTTCAACAACCCGTCATGAGAGAGCAATGACATATGAATAAATAAGTAACACCAGATTTGAGAAAGTAAAGTGGAACTAAAAAGAAGGAAATTTTGATGAGGACTGAATTATGAGGAACCTTTAGGAGATTGAGTAAAAGCCTATGGATAGTTGGATACAGCATCATGGTCTGGAAAATGTTAGGTAATTACTTTCACCAAACTAGACCTTTATGGAAAGAGATATCCTCATCTTGCAGCAGTACAACTGTATGATTGCATCTCTCCCACTCATGGCTACAAAACAGAATATTCCTGCCTAGACCGGGTCTACAGTTAAGTTTGTATACCATGTGGCTAGGAATGCTCCACAATTGCTTTACATGTAAGTGTGGGTCTCACTTGATAAATGAGTGTTTTGGATTATTCCTATCCACAAGGTCTATTAAAAAAGTCATAGACCCGGTGCCGGCCATAACTTTCCTATCTGACCACCACATAATAATTTCACAAGATTTTAGGTAATACTGTACACCTCTCAAAATCATATTGGTCACAACAAAAGAAACACTACCTATCACACGCAGAGGAGGCAACGTGATTGTGAATAGTTAATAACGACTTGGATTGCCTTTACTCGACAACATAGGCTTACATACATTCTAGTAAGGTAGAAACCAACAGCATTGACACTTGACAACACATGTGCAGCAAGAATCGCAAGATTCAAGGTGCAACACGAGAGAAGGGTGGTGTAAATGTACATCTAGAGTTCTACAGGGATGGTAGGGCATTTATGGTTCTGGCACAACAAGGGCATCAAAGCATCATGTGATACACGGGTTTTATTGTAAGAGACGGTAACATGCATAAAAGCACCATGTCTAGTTTGAAATGTGCACAGAAGACCCACATGTTTATTAAATTGCAGGGAGAACCCTTGTGTTGTAATAAAGTATGCATACTATCACCAAACACAAACTTCCGTTATAGTTTACTATAACAACGCTTTAATTGGCCATTAAAGATATTTCAATTGATCCAATAAGTTAATTTGTTTCATAATTAACTCCTTCATTGTATGAAATTGTAAACTAACCCCGACTTAAAAAGAATTACACAAATCAACCTCGTATTTTTAACAAATATTAAAATTACCCGGTTTGAAAAAATATATATCTGCGTACCACCATCTTCCCCCCAAAACTCATTTTTATACCAATTGGAGCTTGAAGTGGTGGAATTAAATACCTGCTCCACAATTTATGGAGCTATACTCCAGATTATGGTTTGGAGTTTCCAGATCCAAATTTGAAGTCTTCCATGGAAGCTCCAATGAACGTTCCATGGAAGAACAAAGTAATAGTTTTAAAATAATAAATAAATATAAAATCAAAAAAAAAGGAAAAGTAATTAAAAAGAAACTTCAGGATTCAGTTAAAACATGCATGGGGAGAGTGTGCATGCTTTTTTTTAAGATTAACATTCAGTGACAATTTTGAAAAGTGTGAGGATAATTTGAGTAGATTAATAAATGCATTGGGTAATTCGGAGAAACTATAACTTTTAAAACAAGAAAATGACAATCCCAGTCTCATTATTGGCTAGTGAGACACACAAACTCTCGTTTTTAACAAATCGGATTTTACGTGCATAGTGTACTAGAACACAAGGGTTTTCTATGCAATTTAAAAAATACAGGTCTTCCGTGATCATTTGGGACAACACAGGAGACTTTTGGCATTTTACCCTTGTAATAGCTAACATCTCATATAAATAACTGAGCGGTTAAGAGTAACTTGTACTGAGGATCCTACACTTCTTCAGATTTTCATATAGTTCCGTTTGCAGAGACGGTGCTGATGCCATTAATTATTCTCTTTAAATCCAGGTAAACTAATTCAATTTTGTGCTTAAATTTTCTCGTGTGTCTCTCAGATAACCCAATTAATACCGACATAAGTTGGGAAAGAAGAGGCTACTGTTCTCTCGTATCTTATGTTAAATTAACATTTTAGGCATGTTGCAGAGCCAGATGCAACCTGGTTCATTACAAAACAACCCGGCGAGCCAGATAAGTTTATCAATGCATAAGCTATTACAATGTGATATAGATATATAATTAGAAAAACAGTGAAACTTTAAGAACTAAATTACCCTATTTTCAACAAATATTTTGTGGACTATAAATTGGTTACAAATTGCCTTTCAGACAAGTAATTAACTCATTCAACATTATCCAAAGTCAACCTTATTCCACAAATTTCAAATCTTACTCCGCTGTAGCAGTGTTCACAAGTACTGCAGCCATATTTCTTTGTGAAGTTCAGAGAATTTAGCTACCAAAGAAATTCATTCATTTTAAGACCCATAATCTGATCACTTGTTCCAGGTTTTAAGTAGCTGCTGACAGAGACATTCTCTAGAAATATCTTACTTCCCAGTGACTTAAAGCACACAAGTTGGCAGTTGCAGTCATCTAACTGAATAAGGACATAAGATCGAGACTCGGTCGGATTCTTGACAGCATTAGCTTCAGATATGGACTCCATATTATTAGCATAAACAACTAAGTTGGCAAGAGAAATACTCTATAACCTACATGAGCAATATTTATAGCAGCTAATCTCCAACATTTACCTGCGGTAGTAATGAAGAAAAGGATTTAAGAAGCTTTTGTCTGTTTGAATTTAAGAACTCGAGAGTTGCTTCTGCAACAACAGGATCAGAGAACTCCCTGCAAGTACAATTTAAACTTATTGCACTTTGATGCCAGATCATTGTTACAGAAAGTACATAATATAGACAAGTCAATCAGAACTAATGAGCATTTATCACTATGTATTGGCGTAGGCTGCATGAGCAAAGAAAGTACCACATGGGTCAGAACAAGGGCCAATCTCGTCCACATGGTTCTCTCATATATACATAAATATAAAAAATACACACACATTATCACCAAATGCAATTAAAAAACATGGCAAATTTCCTTCATTACCCCTACTAAGTTTCCTAATTAATCTAACCCCCAGTAACAAAACAATTACAGTTGGGTCCAAAAACCGGGCTGTTGATTGACTTCTAATTTTTCTTGCAAAACACCCAAACAAGGCCTATTTTTTTGCATAATTGTCCCTCTGAGTTCTAATTATTTAATTTTAACCCCTTTTTAAAATTAATATAAAAAAATAATCTCCGGTCCCTGGAGTACAGCTCCATAGCTCTGGTAATGGTACAGGTTCCTCACCGGAGCTACACAGCTCCTGATCGAAGCTGTTAAGCAACGATCATGAGCTTTCATAGCTCCTGATCGGAGCTGTTGGAAACTCCAATAAGGGAGTTTCCATCTGTCAAAGCTCCCAAATCGGAGCTTCCATGAAAGCTCTAACGTTTTTTTTCAGAGATTATTTTTAATTTATTTCAAATATGAAGTTATTGAAAAATAAACATAAATTTTGTTTTTCTGATTTTTATTAATGATTGGAATATTTTAAAAATATAATAGATTTGCAGTAAATATAATATTTGTGGCACGTTTGAGTCAACTTAATAATTTTTACAATTAAAACCAATGTAATGGTGAAAATGAAATAAAATAAACTTCACAAATTGCAATTAGGAATTATTTGGGGGGGGGCGGGGGAAGGCTTATATGTAATTATTTTGCAATCAACTGTGATAGACTGTTATACCTCTAGTAACAGGGACCTTTTTGTGAGACAGTGAGAGAGCCTCTTAGTAGGGTTTGTCAATGTAATAACCAAAAAATAGAAAATAAGAATAAAAATTACCATTAGTATACAAACTGAAGCTGAGAAAGCATCAACTCATAACTAATTGATTCAACATATATCTATGGTTTGACGTCAGTAGCCAAGTGTAAATGTAGGGCAAAGCAATAGCATCAATTTAGTAAAGACCAAGACATACTTATGCCATGTAGAACTGGTTTCGGCAACATAAACTGTGCGGCTATTGCTATTTGAGGTATTAGTAAATCAACAAAGGATGGAGGAGGACCGCGAGTACTGGACTACATAGCTTGTCAAAACAAATCATGAAGCAAAGATGGATTATTAAAGAGTGGTTGCGACTAAAAATATCTAAAAAACAAACGTTGAGATTACCTATCCATTCGGGAAAGGATACAGCTGTTCTTAGCAGTTACCAGCATAAAACATAATACAGCCAGAATCACAGATTGCAAAAAGTTCATTGACAATAAAAGGATCGGTTCCTTACCGACTCAAACACGAACGGAAGAATGTGCGTAAACTAGGATCAGCATCGTGTAAAACAACATCCCCAAAATCAAGAAAAAATTGCAGAATGGCCTGTGATAAAGTCAAGCCAAAGTTAGCAAAAATATGGATTAGCATGCATCACCATCCTGCCGGTGGAGTAGTGCACTAAGATATTTAAGGGGGAAAAAGTGAAGCTAAGCTAGATAAGACAGCAGAAAGCTATGCAAGATACTGACAATAGAAATCATACTCCGAGATAACGTTTAACATGATGAAGTTTGACACTTGTGCATACATTTATGTAGTCGACACTCATTTGTTCACATTTCATCATTGTATAGAACATTTCTAATGATCTGTAGCTCTTGTATTCTTATGAATACTCTGTTCCTCTATGATCATTCATACGTGAAAAAATAATAGATTGCAATATTGCATGATTTAACAATCACATATGCACCACACCTTCAATTACCTAATAGTCACTTTTCAACTACAGCATTCTCACTACAAATCACTTCCACTACAGCCAATAGTCTACTTGAGTAGACTTATAATTGCTCAGTCTTTGATCTATAGGATGCCTTAAATCAATGCTTTTAACGAACATCGGTAAAAAAATAAAAAAATACAAATATTTACCAGCAAAAGGAGGCCATTGGAAGTCTGAGTCTGCGAAACTGAAGCAACAGAGCGCTGAAAAATCTTGCTCAGATGCGGATAAACCCTAGCTATCAATTCATCCGAATTCTCGCTCTTGCAGAGCTGGTATAACCTATTCACCTACACAATTGTGAACAAACATAGAAATACATTGAAATAAGCAATGGGAAAAAGATAATTCTACAATAGCAAAGGTGAGAAGTCAGACCGAGTTGAGAAGTGAAGGATCGGAAGCAGGATCGGTGGCGTAATTGGAGTCTCTGGAGCTGGAGGAAAGTGATCGGAGATGAAACTCCCATTCTTTATCTTTGTCCGCCATTTTTAGTGTTTTTCAGGTTGAGATTTGAAAGAGGAAAACTGAAAAGGGGCGAGATTGTAATTTATGAGTCAGGGTCTTGCAAACTAGGGCCTGAATGTTTGTAAAATCACATTATTAGCATATAATTGTTTGTTCTTTATGTTTTTGTTCTTTTTACAAGCAATTTACACAAGTATGTGGTGACCGAACCCATGTTGTTAAACGTTACTCTCTCCTTCTAGACAACTTTATACATTAGGATTGGTGTATAGTTTTAGATGAAAGTTAAAGTAACGACAAAAGATTTAAAATTTGGGAAAAAAAGTATTTTTAGTGTAATTTGTGTGTAGAGTTGAGATTGGTTATTTATTGATGTTAAACGAGTCGAGTATCTCATTCTAAATCCAGATCGAACTCTTATCGAGCTCGGCTTAATTGGTTCGAGGTTAAGTCGAGCTCGTTAACAAAAGGCATATATAAATATAAAAAACATACTCTACATTTAACCGAGCCTAAACGAGTATCAACTATCAACGAGTTGGACCCTACTTGACTCGATAACAAAACGAGCCCAGTTTTAGGCTCGAGCTCGAACTCGAACACCTTATCAAACGGGCAAAGACCTCGATAAGGCTTGACTCGCGTAACAACTCTAAGTTTATTATTTGTTGAGTATGGTAGCTTCTTTTATTCGTAAAATGTATGATGTTTTATGGTATAGAAAAAAAAATGTCAAATGTATGAAGTTTTGTAGTACAGAGAAAGATATCAAATGTATGATGTTTCTCAGAACGGAGGGAGTACTTGTTAATGAAAATGGTTGATTGAAAAAAAAAACAAGATAGAAAATTGAGATTGAAATAGATGAAGTATATCTCTTTAAACAAGCCAAGCCGAGTCATTACTCGAACTCGCTTCGAGCTATAAAGATCTTGAGCTTGGCTCAACTCGTTAGTAAAAGAGCTCATTTCCGAGCTCGAGTCACAATAAGTAGGTTCGAGCTCGTTACTAGAAAAATCATATAAAATATATATTTATCCGAGTTTAATATCAACGAGTTGAGTCTATTCAGCTCGATAACAAAACGAAGTTCAAAATAGGTTCGAGTCCAATATAACATCTTATCAAACGAGTCTGAGTTCGATTCTTCACTCCAATAAGTTGTAACAGCTCTAGAGTATATTTTATGAATTTTAACATTTTCTAGGATAAAATTTTGGGGAAGTTCCCAACAGTTGAACTCAAATCACCACACCAATTAAGAAGAGTGTTCATCCAGTCCAGTACATCTTCCAGTAATACTAGAGAGAGAAATTAAATTCTGCTGAATCAACAATGGTAGTTCGAGCTGGATTTGTTAAAGCAGTTGTAGCTATAATGGCGGTTTGCCTCTCAGCATACATAGTCGGTCCGCCTCTCTACTGGCACCTCAAGGAAGCCCTTGCTTCTGCCGCCTCTTGCCCTTCCTGTAACTGTGACTGTGATTCATTTCCACTTCTCTCCATTCCTCAAGGTTATTTGACCTAAACTACTCTTTTCTTTCATTTTCGATTCGATCTAAACTCTTTCTTTCTCTTCGAATCTAATCTAACCATCATTGTTTCATGAACTCGATTTATATGTATGTCGTCGATCTATTTTTCTCATCGGATCACTTTTCAATTTTTATTAGACTCCTTTTTTTCTTAGATTCGCGCAGATGTGATAATATTATCATCATCTTCATCCCTTTTCCTGGAAATGAATCCTAAATTTAGCTCTACCTGCGCACAAGTGGTAGCATAGAAACATCATGAGGGAGAAAGCCAATAGTATAGAACAAATCGCTACAATTATTCTCAAGGTTTATGGTGGAATCTTGTTATAATATGCTTAAGATTTGAAAGCCAGTAGTTCCCCTCGTATGTTTATGATGCGGTCACTATAGCAACATAGTCTTCAGTGGCAAAAACTACATGCTTAAGACGATCTACAATTATTATAATTGCATATGGTACAGCAGACAGACAGTTCTAGAAAGCTAGAAAAAGGTGCCGCATTTGTAGTTGGGATCAGATTTAATATTAAGTGCGAAAGGATAGGGCTGGCTCGATTTTTTATGCTTAGGTCTAAATAGGATCTGGGTGGTGTCTACTGTTTTGCCTGCTAGAAGGAAGAGCTTCTAAGTATCTAGCTACTCATGAAGCTCTCCTTTACTGTGGAGGAGTATTGGGAGCTGGGGTAAATTATAATCAGATACTGAATTATGGGAACTCAAGTCAAATTCAAGAATTAGATGGAGTCTGTGTTTTAGAGAGCTTATGTAGGAAGTCAAAAAAAAGAAGAAGAAAAAACTATCAATGAAGGAGATTTCAGTTTTCAAATACTATGTACATATGAATGCGTGACGTCTGTTAGATCATTACCCTGGAAACATCCATTGCGTCTGATAAAGCATTAATGTTGAAAAGTTCACCATGTTATTTTAGTTTTCTATACGTTGTATGCTAAGTCTCTTTCATTAATATTAATTTTCTTCTTTGAACTCCAGGGCAAAAGGGTTTATATTATGGAATGGATAGATTTCCTTCTGAAAAAAGTTGCGATGAGACTAATATTATCAAACATAATGAATTTAATTTGAACTCTGCTGGTACTCCACGGACATATAGTGATAGTTTTAGGAGAGATGATAGTATACTTTTGATCTTTATAGATACTATAAGGGATATCGTAGGTTTAAAGAAGTTTAGCAAATTTAAAGGATAGCTCACAGATTCAATGGCTGTTTGGCTTACAGATTTGGTATAATCTAATCGTGTTAGCAGAGCAGTCACTAAAGCTTGTCCCAGTCCCTGAGTGATTGTTAAGGTTTACGCTCACCTCTGAGCAGTAAGTTGCAGAGCTCAGTACTAGCTACACATTAATGTATTTGAGCAATATCTACTGTGAATCAGAACTTGTCTTTAACTCATTAAAAGATGAGTGGTCTCTAACAGAAGCAGAACTGAACGAATATCCACATAATCTTATATACTATACTTTTTCCACTCTAGTTATTTCTGTCATGTCACCATCCATTTCATTGGATAGTTTGCTGTGTTATAACTTCTTAAAGTACTAGTACCATTTGACTGAGAGTTCTCAAGCCCATCCTTTTCTTGATTTTCTTCTGTTTGTGGAGTTGGGGAATCAGGAGTTTTTTTTTTCCTGGGAGGAGGGGGGGTTGGGGGGATACTTTACATCAAGAAGTGCCTAATTGTATATTCAGTTTATATTTAATAAAATATACTCCATCCTTTTGCTAGTACTGTCAGCTACCATCATTTTATGCTAAGTGTACATAAAAACGGAAAAGGTCATTCTGTGATTGCTTCTTATGTGGACTTGAATTCGTTGTCATTATTAGCTCCTTCCTGTCATTCTCCACCAATTAAATCTTGCATTCACTGATGTCTCTATTTCTTTTGCTTGCAGGACTGAATAATGCTTCATTTGCCGGTAAGCCTTGTTCTTGGTTAAGTTTTATCAGTTTCACATACTTTTGGTCACCAATCACACCCCAACCCACCTCGCCCCAACATGCAAATGCTATTGACGTTGAAATGAGTAGCTGAGTGACAGTAGTGGCCCATTAAAACTTGAATAGTATGTTACTCCATATGTAATATTTTGTCATCCACTAATCTCTGTGCCCTCTCAGATTGCGTGAAGCATGATCCAGAAGTGAGTGAAGACACACAGAAGAATTTTGCTGAGCTATTGTCGGAGGAACTAAAACTGCGAGAAGCTGAAGCTTTAGAAAATCAGCGACGTGCTGACATGGCACTGCTTGAGGCTAAGAAGATGACATCCCAATACCAGAAAGAAGCAGACAAGTGTAATTCTGGAATGGAGACGTGTGAAGAGGCAAGGGAAAAGTCTGAAGCAACTTTACTAGCTCAAAGGCAGCTTACTGCTATGTGGGAGCTAAGGGCACGTCAGAGAGGATGGAAAGACGGAAACACAGGAACACAGTCACTGTAACGCGCCAGCTATTTAAAATTTGGAGGTCAAATGTATGCCAAAAAAAAATGCAAGTTCTTTTAGTTTCATGCAATTCTGAAGCTGGTAAATCGAAATTAATACAGATGTTACACTAGACCATTAATATTGTTTGTTAAAGATTCCAATTTGTTCAGAAAGAATGTGATCAGTTTGCTGTAATAGTTTAGCATGAAACCGATGTACCTGTATAAATACTATTGAATGCATATATTTATTTTATAGCAGTGTAAAGTTTCGTTTTGTTCTATTTATATGCATGAATTCTAATCCGACATAGGTAATTTCAAGAGGCAGAGTTCCACCATGATTTTTTTCTATTGGACTATGGAACTTCTGTGTTTTTTTTTTCTTTCTAAAGTTTAATTATAACATAAGAGATTATGCATCTCTGTTTTTTTCTCAACCATTCTTCTCTTTTTAATCATAGGCGAACTCCAGTGTTTCCCTGAGTGACTCTACTTGCAAATGCAAATTTTCTAATAGTTGGGAAAATGAACTGCTATAAATGAATTTCAACTTAATGTATGACAAGAAGAAGATATCAGTTGGGTAAAATTGTAATCTAAGCAGCACTTCTCAATGCAAAATAAAGAATTACTATTCCTTTAACTTACTCCATTCATATTCGGAAGCTATACTACGTATATACTCTGATTAGGATGGTTCTCTTAACAGATGTGGAACGAAATTTAAAATCATAATAAGATAAGATTGATTTAAGGGCAATACAGAACCAACATTTGGCACACTTGCATTTTTTCAGCTCAGTTGCAGTTTACATATCTTGAGTTCAGACACTCAGATCAATCCAAGATGCAACAATCTGCATCTAATACACTAACCAAATACACTATCTACCTTAAAGGATGTCATTGAGATTTGAGGTGAATACTCAAGTCATCTAAGGCAGGGGAGCCAATGATCCGCAAACCATGCTCGTTGGCTAGATGCAGTAGGCATATGAAGCACAAATGTGGTGAGATGTCGCTTGGAGATGCTGCTGCTCTGCAGCCCTCCGGGAAACTGGACAATATTTGCTTGAAGGATAGGGTTTCTTCTGGTGTCTGTCCCTGGAAACGTTCATTTGCAGGATATGGTTATCATAGATCAAACCAGGGGGAATATAAAAACAGTTCTAAGACCTTAGCAAGAAAATTTACCTCAACTAAGGCTCCATTTAACTTTTGTATACTGTCCCAGAGAGTCTCCTTAAGTGCCTGAACATCGACTTGTTTCGATGTCTTATCATATTGGACCTCAATCTTATTTATCTGTTTTGAGGGAACGAAAATTACGGAGAAAATTGAGTAATAATATAGCAAAGAGTAGGAGGGAGGGTTCATAACTTCATATTAGCTCCAGAACAAATATGTTACCTTTTTGCGGAGGATGAATAAATTAGAGTAGCTTTAGAATGTTAATCAAGCTAAAAAGAGAATTATTCAGCATGCACTATTTTGCGGGTGAGCTGTTTTGACGTGTTAAAGTTACAAAAACTCATGTCAGAACTTATGATATCAGCAAACCTTGCAGCCAGGGTGGAATGTGCTGAGAGTTGTAATACCAAACTGCTATACATCCAGCCTGTGAAAACATTCTTGCAAAAGATCTTATAGCCAAGTTATAACAGCAGAAGTACTGATGTTTTTAAGCACATTGGAAATTAGAACCTCATACAATTAGAGTAGGAATAATATGCTTCAGAACATGAAAGGTGTTGGATTATTAAGTAAAATATTTTGTTTGTTTCGACATATAACAAGAAACTGCAAGTATTTCAAGTTCCTAGATCTGCGTCAATTGATTTTCATGCAATGTTATGTCCAGACACCAACTAACCTGCCGGGGTTGAGAGATAAGCGTGCTCAGCTCCTCATTGTCACTATATCCATGTCCTTCATCAAATCCACCATCAAAACCATCTTGATCATCCCAGGATGCAGTCTGTTCATAGCCAGCTACTTCATCTGATCACATCAATTAGCAATCTCATTACCATGTCATTATATGAGAAGAATAAACTGGAAAATAAATTGGGGTCTTGGAAGGGTAAAGATTAAAATAACACATGCAATCATAATAACGACAATTCATAAAGCTGGGACGTCTAATATGACTATTGTAGAAATAAATCTCGAGATAATGCATTGTTTTGATGGTCCAGGGGATTATGCAGGTCAGTCCGAAACAGTGTTATGCTTAAAATTTTACATAATTCACAAATTAATATATGAATATTATAAATCAGTAGGTATGCAACTCAAAATCTCAAATAAGCAATCATGTAGCCAGACAATATCTATAAACATGAAATACGAAACTTAGCCGTCACCTGTTCTCTTCCTTGCACTCCTTCCTAGGCACTGCAAAGGAGGAAAAGTACATCGGTGATTAATCCACACTTTGAAGGGCCTAAGTAAATGGGCCACTGGAAATTGAGCTAGAACATCATATAATGTGACGACATTTCAAGACATATTAGTCAATTGCACCTCATGTCAACAAATTTCAAAAGAGGTGGGGTTTAGTTTGTCAAGCTCACCAACACATTAGGTAAGAGAAATAGCTTCACGAGATCCTCTGGCTGGTAGTGACAACCTTCTGGAAGCCTTGCGTTACAAGGTGCTCTGCTTACTGGCAGTAATAGAGACTTCGGATTCTTTGGAGGAGCAAAGATATGTGAAAGATCCATGTCAATGGCATTCAAAAAGTCAATATCTGGATCAGCTTTCTTTTTTTACGTTTTCTTTGCCTTTGGTGATCCATTTTCATTGCCTGGAATTTCTGAATCTGCAGAGAGATTCTACAATCAATTCAAAGATACACGAAAAGCAAATGCATGAGTTTTGAGAGGAAAAACATCAAATGCTTACCCTTAACCTTTTGGTACTTCCAGTGACTAGGACCTGCCCAAGCATTTTGCTTTGTTGAGAACCCCAAATTTAAGAATATATAGTCATCAACACCTTCAAATCTATCACATTGATCAGCATCTTGAAAATTTAATGGTTCGTTACCCTTCAAAAACCAACCTTAGGTTAGTAAGTGTATTAAGCATAAGACCAAATGTATTTCGTTTCCCGGAGTAATTAATAAAAATAAAAATGTAAAGAATACAATAATGCAACAAAAAAGTTATACCAGATCAGAAACATCTTGCTGGCTGGGGAAACTTGCATCTTGATCATAAGTACCCTCATCGAGAACACTTGCTTGGTCATCATGATCAATGGAAAAGGCATCACCATCCAAGTCAACATTATCAAGATTTTCCTGGGCTTGAGGAAAATACACGTCAAATGGTCTTTGGTTATCTTTGTCAAATTGACTTACTATAGCACTAAGGCTAGGAGATATATCAAACGTACTGAGCATGCCGGACACCATTGGTTCGAAGCACTCTGAGGCTCAATAAAATAACATCAGAATTGCAAGACCTGGAAACTAATCAGGCATTCTATGCAGTAAAAATAGATGTTCCCCCCCAAGGGCAAAGCCCTATTTGGCTGCAAATTATTTACCTTTAGCAAAGGACAGGTCAATTGTCCCCGACCTATCACTTTGAGCGACAGGAGACCCACACTTCCCAGGAATTTCCATGGAATCAAAAAGGACCCTGCAGTCAGCGTAAACTCCAAGATTGTTCAGAAGCAGACCCTTTGCCCCACCTTCATCGAACTGCGCAGATGTCTGGTGGTAAAGTGGATCTACAGCAAAGGCAACTACAGAACAAAAGGTTGCAAATTAACAAAGAGAACTCAGCAGTCAATGCACTTGGAATGTGCATGAAAAATTAACTTCATGAAGATACAAATATGACATTAATACATTATCATACATAGTACACAATGTATCCCACACATACACACAACTTACCATCAAATTTTTTTACATTAATAGTAGAAAAAGATGATTCCAATGTTGTGAGAGGCAACAACTGCGTGACCAACCTTTTCTCAGAATCAATTTATTTAATAAGAGACCATAAGATCAGATTTTTAAAACCATGACGAAAATAATCTTTACCTTCTTCTGTACTTTGCTTTTTTCTTGTTCACTGCTGATATTGGAATCATCTGCTGCATGATCTGACAAGCAAAAACACAAAACTCAATTAGTTGTGCAATGCCTCAGCAGGAAGTAACTAAGCATATTAAAACAAGAAGAATCTAATAGCAGTAATGTAAAGATTACACGTGTTCATACGTCTTGGTTGGGGGTGGTTGGCAAGATGGCATATTAAAAAATTGAGATAACAATGTCAATTCTCAACTATCATACCATTTTATGACAGCTCAATCACAGAGACATTGGTGGTTATTGTTAATGTACCAAAATTTTGGAGTTTTAACGACTACTTTTGGTTACTTTTCATGCAGTTTTTCCACTCAACATAAAATGATACTTACTACATGCGTAGTATTTTGTATCAACTCCTACATGTGTACTCTCTCAGACTAGCGTAGGCTAAAAAATCATATAATAACATCATATTCAGAAGTACAATTCAAGAAAAGAGTATTCTCAGTTTTTTACTGCATCACAGTCACCACCAAGAAAGTACTAAATGGAGATGGTGATTATTAATTGTCCATTAACAACATACCATATTAGAATAACAAGAGAATATAAATGCTTAATTACCATGAATCAAAGATGAAAATTGACACATTACAGATATATATTCTGTAACAGTGCAATACTGCACGAACTCAGTTATAAACTTATAATTGAACTCAAAATACCATTGACCATTCAAATCATTCTTCATCAACTGAACCAACTTGATTCACACTTAACAAAATAATCAAAATCTCAGATAAAATAACAACAGAATCATAAATCTAAAAATGTATGGATACAACTTCCAGAGAATAATGCCAGATACGTGTTTTTGAAAGCTATTGTTATAGATTAAGATTGGAACATGTTATAATCATGAAACATTAACTTCTTTCGGATGTACATCCAAAGAGGGTATTCAAGGATAAGTTTTACCAACCAAAAAGTGGCATCTGAATAGTCAATATTAGTGAGATTAACAATAAAGAAGCCCTTCAGTCACTTTGTGAAATTTACAGTGGAAAGTAGATGGAGGTAAACATCATTCATCATCACTGGAGATGAGAAGTTCAGTCTCATCATATTAATTTTCTTTATGACTGTAACTGATCCATAATTATATCGTAGCTCCTCCTAAATCATGTACAAGCATTTCCAAATGCACCAACTTAATAGAAAGTGAGTTTTTCAAAGTAATTAGAATCAGGAAACTAATTATAACACGGGTGAATCCACTGGAAAATGGAAAATACAATGTCAAGCAGACTGCAGGAATCTTACCCTGTTCATCTTCTTGCCCCACCCGATTGATTCCACTAAGGACTTTATATGCTTCAGAATGTACATAATCCACCCTCGTGGAATAAATCTTAACTCCAGCTTCAAGAGTACAACTAGCCTGACATTATTACACTTGAAATAAGCTTGTATCATAATATGCAAACAAGCCAAACAATCACAATTAGATAAGTATATGCCAGGGGCTTTTGGTATTGACAGTAAATCATCGGAAATGTTAAGGAGCTATGTCGAATTGTCGGCCCTAATACTATAAACAACAATTGGATTGATTACTAATAAACATGATCTGACACCTACATCATACATTTCTCCCAACTCAACTTTTCATATGCACACTAAAAACATTATATGTACAAAAATACCTACTTTCCTCCTGCTTTAATATCCAGATAAGATTTATTTTTTACTTTTTCTACACCAAACCCCAAAATCCTTAACTAGTCTTGCAGACTTAAAAAGATTTTATCTAATTGACCTATATTTTGAACATCATATATCGCTCATCAAATAGCAATCCCCTCAAGTAACATGGCTCTAAGTCATACATGAGTGTGAGGCCTGCTATTGATCAAAGTAAACCAGCTAAAATGGAGTCCAGGTTCTTACAGCAGTTACTAACTAGCTCTTTCAACAATTGATCGTCAGCAAAACATAAGTCTACTTAATCATAGATTTCACAAACTAGCAGTAACACAGAAAAATGATTAACTAGCAAACTGTTTCAGAATTCTATAAAGCATTAAACAAAACCAGATCCTGTTGTACATTCTATTAGAACTTGCACTAATAACATTTCCTAACGAGCTCGGAGGTAACGTAATTCAACAATTGAGCATTAAGTCAAATTAATCAGAGATTTTCCAAATTAGCAGTAACACATAGTATAAGTGACCACCTAACAATTCGTTTGGAGTACTACGAAGCACAACGAAACCAGATCTATCTGGTAGGATTTTATGCAGTATACCTTTTGAAAATTGGTCTCCGTGTCATTTTCCTCTCCGACTTTAATCAGATCGGCAAAATAATCTATCAAATTGAGCTCCCAAGTGTTCTTCTGATTGATTTTCTGCAAATCCGACAACGAATATCACAAAAAAACTGCAAAATCAGTTGGGGAACAGTTTACAGCGAGAGGAAGAGAGAAGAGTTTACATTTTCGCTACCGAGCTTGACACAGTTTTGGAACAGCTCGAGAATCTGATCCTTCCCGAGGCATGGTGACTCCGTGTCAGCAAAATCGGAAACTGTTGTCGCGCCCTTGCGCCGGATAGCAGCGGCGCGTGCGGCACGCGCCGCGGCGCGTTCGAGTTCGTCGTCGTTGGAGCCGAGGAAGAACGGGCTCTTGGTCGGAGAGGCGAATGGAGGCCTTGGTTTGGGATTCGGGCTTAGGGCTTCTGCCATTGTTGTGTGTTGAATGGAGTGGCTTTTGGTTTTCCCTCCCGAAAATTTTTGAATTTGGGATTTGATTTGCAACAGCTGGTGTTATCAACTTTTGTTAGGGGTTAGTTGTCTCGATGAATGAGCATTTGCCTCTTTAGACCCTCTAACTTGGCTGAAATGTGCATTTTGCCACTCAACATCTTTTGTCCTGCATTTTTTACCAATAAAGAAATCCAAAAAAGATCTTCGTTAGCGGAGGCGTGAAATTCGTGGCATGTAAGCCTAGCCGTGAAAAAAAAAGAGAAAAGATGAGGAGCTCAGAACATAGACAAACAGTACTGTCGGGGCTGATGACCCTAAATGTTTGAATTGAGTTGATGATAACAAACAAGCTTAATTATAGGCTAAGTATGATTCTTCTATAAAAGTCAGTACATGTCATTCAAAAGTTTAAAAAGTGTTATATCAATTTTCTAACTATATACATGTCTCTAATTTACTGTTTTTAGAGATTGGTTGTTTGTTGCCTTGTTGTTACGAATTTAGAATTTTCAAATGAGAAGGCAATGAAGATGGGAGAAAAGAGGTGGAAGATTTGTTTGACGATTCTCCTAGATCTTCTCAACTATCTGGAATAAGTATGGCAGAGTAAACATTATTTAGACAACGTTCAAAAGATACAAACGTTATAAATTTGCCATCTTCACATCTTCTTCAACACAACATAAGAACGAATCAAGAGTCAAGCAAAAACGCAAGTGTTGAGAGCAGTGATCCAAATCAATTTTCCTTCACCTATATATATTTTCAGCCATTCATAAGTTGATTACTTCCTTTGTTAATGAGTTTTTGTGAGGGGTTTCCATTCATTATCAATTTGTAATTGTGAGTTTCTAAGATCTTGTCAGCGTGTGATAATAGGAGTGTGTTGTTCTCCTTAGCACGAGTCACTTAGTCTAGATGGGGATAGCTTAGATGAGTGTGAGAGGGAAAGACAAGGGTTGTTATCTTTGAGTGCTTGCGGGTTGTCATGGTGTTTATTTATCAAACATCTATTTTGATTGTAGCATGTTATTTACAACTTCAACCCAATAGGCTTCACTCAGGTCAATGTCAACAAGCACTGTTCTTGTGGGCCTCTTTAAGGGTTATGTTCTTCCTTCCAACAATACTGTTTTGTTGAGGTGTTCTTAATTACTGAAGATTCTTGATGTTGTATACCTTTACATGTACATAACTCCTTTATGTACTACTGTAATATGATATGATAATGGACACTTTGTCACTCTTTATGACTTAAAGCTTGTTCACCAGGGTGGGGATTTGTATCCTTGCATCAAAATTTTGTTTTAGTAAAACCACCCAAGTAAATCCTGAATAGTCATCTACAACAACTAGACCATGCTTCTTTCCTACGTAACTTACTAGCTACTAAGGATTCAAAGAGATCCATATGTAGAAGTTGCAATGGTCATGTACTGGAATGGCGGGCCTTGGACTTGAAGGTGGCTATGGATGGTTTACGGAGTTGGACATATACTTTCTTTTCTATATGCCATCATTGGCAATCGTATCGCCAGATCCTTATGAGCCAGTTTGTTTAGTCTCTTAAAATTCAAGTAGCTCATTCTCTTGTGCGACAACTAATCCATTCTCAGCTTGACCAAATTGACTCACCGTAAGACATGCTTTCGTCTTTGCGGAATCCCAATCTGCTACATAGAGATTTTCTTCTCTGTTTGCCATAAGCACGACTTGTTTGGACTCATTGTCAATTAGCTAGTCTGCATACTCTAGATTTGAGCTTTAAGAAATATCCCTTATCTGCAAATTGGCTCATGTTGAATAGGTTATATTTCAAACCATGAACGTACCATACGTCTTTTATTATCAACATGACAAACTTGACATGTCCAACGCCAAGTGTAGGATTCAGATCTCATCCAGCATAGCCAGTGTTGGGACCCCTACATTCTATGTAGTTTATCAAGTTTGTCAAATCTCCTGTCATGTGTCTGCTGCAACCACTATCAAAATGCCAAAATATGCCGTGTATCCTTGTGTCTAAGTTTTGCAGCAAGGCACATGTTAGGCATCCATAGAAACAATGGATCCCTTTAGATCAAACTTTATGCAGTCTCAATCAAAACTTTTGTATTCTTTTTGGGTATATGTTTTTGTCCAGCAGAGGATATGGTGAGATTTCTTTATGATGTGGAGAAGCATCATTATCAAGAACTATCTTTCTGCGATGAG
>JAYMSR010000162.1:0-18657 GCA_036897825.1 Plantago rigida
ATATATGGAGGCGGACCCCGGGCTAAAGCCCACCCTGCCTTTAGGGTGGGTCTGCCCGGTCTGCCCTTGCTTGGACTTTGGTCGTCGTGAAATGATATGCCATCCGTCCTCTGGCCCTTTCGGTGCCGGTTGGCTCTCGCCTTCGCGATCCTTATTGATTGCTATAGAGCATGTGGCTGACGTATGACCTACAAGACCACATTGAAAACAAAATTGCACTTTCATTTCGTAAGAAATAGATTGGACCCTTTTACCGATTTGAATGACTCGTGGTAGTTTTTTCCCGTGTCCATCTCGATACACAGTCATGCATATATCTTCCCCGTTGTGACTCTACTGTGTGTGTATCTACCTTAATGGGCACACCCAATGCCCTGCCGATTTTGTACAAAGCGTCCATGTGATAACACTCAATCGGCAACTCGTGAAGTTGGACCCACACAATCATATTATCAAGTCGGTTCTGGCCCCGGGTGTACTCCGGCCTCCAAGTCTGCACAGCGAGGTAGTGATCAAGCAGAAACCATGGTCCTCTTGCCAAGGCCATGAAATAGTTGCCGACCTTGACTACATAGCAACCCTTCCCGAGATTCGTAACCGATGGTAACTGTGACAACTTCCATAGCTTGTGGAGGTGTTTTGCCATAGACACCGGCATGGACGGCAGAGCAGATGGCACAGTCTCGGCAGGTGTAGTGGTCATATCAGGGTTCGTATTTCCAGCTGGAAGACTGCATGGAGGGCCAGGGCTTAGCAAGGAAGGAAAAGTATCTTTCACTAGGAGTCTTTACTTGCATCGTACAACACAATCTGCTCGTTAGAAACCAACTTCAAATTATTAAAAAAACTCTAATCATTTCAAATAATTAAAAATGAAGATAATATTCAAATTAATCTATTACTACTATCTAAAACCAAGCTACCTCAAAAGTAATAGTGACCCCAAATCAATTGAATCTTGACTAATTCGATTGATTCCACCCATTATGAAAAATTTAGAAAACACACACACATTATTCAATAAAAAAATTGAAAAAAGAAACACACATTATTCAATCATTACACATTCCAATAGACCAATACTATGCCAATTTTCTTGTTTTGTAATTTTAACATACACTTGCATAACTTTGCAAAAATATAATTAATCGAAATAATCGAGATCTTCTTGAAATAAAAAAGAAAGCACACATTCCTTGAAATAATCGAGATCTTCTTATACTTTAACTTCAGTTCAAACTTCTTGACCTGCATATACTCCCAAACAAACGCAAAACCAATTGTTAAACGCCTGACACGACACCTCAATTCATCATGTCACTATTTTCAACAGATGATAATAATATCCGATCCGAACCCGCACAAAATCTGTTGAATAATGGTGTTTGAGTTCGGGTCGGATATGAACCCGAACCCATCATGTATCCGACCTGACACACCACCCCAATACAAACTTGTCCCGGACCTACATAACAATTAATTTTATTTCACTTGCATATATAGTTATCTTGATTTACTGGGCTTGAAGAAGGATCCATTTCCTGAATTAAATAGAAGAAGAGTTGTTTATGGGTTGTTCGGGTTAATTTACGAACTTCGTATCCGTTACTATTTATTAACGGGTTGAACCAATCAGTTTAACAACTAAAGAAGCACACATTCCTTGACATAATCGAGATCTTCTTCCACTTTAGTACATACTTGTTGGCTTGCTGCATATACTCCCAAGCGAACCCAAAACCTTTTGTTAAACGTCACTTCTAGTTTCTTCCTCACACGACACCTCATCCTGTCACTATTATCAACAGATAATAATATTATCCCAACTAACATCATCAATTCAATACCCGATATCGTATATCAATCTTGCTACGAAACAAACAACGAGCTCAATCAATCAATCAAGAAAATGAGTAGCTCAATTACGCTCGAGGTGGGTGATGATGGAGTTGGAATCATCACCATTCGCAATCCTCCTGTCAACTCCCTCTCCCTTGAAGGTACGGGATCACTTCTGCAACACCTAGTACTTTGCTTGATGATTATCAAAATCAGATCTTTATGTCTCAAGAAAGCTTCAATTTTGATTTAGTTGTTTTGATGGGGAATTTCTGCTTAGGGAGTTGGAATTCAGTGTTCATCTGATCATTTATGAGTTTTAATTTCTCATCTTTATCTGTATAAATACTATGCTTTGAAGTTTTCCCTTCTTACTTCTTCCCTTCCCTGGGATATAATTTGGAGCTTCAATGACTTAGTATCTTAACATTTGGAAAAGCCTCAATCTTGATTTAGTTTACATTTTTTTTCTGCTTATATTGGAAATTGGTGTTTCCTGTATTCTGTTTCACGTGTCATTATTGGGAATTAACTAGTTCTACTGGCTTTGATTGCTAAATGATTATGAATAATCTGTAGGATGCGATGTTCACTTTAGATAATTTGAAAGCGCATACAAACTTGAGCATTATGCAGGTTCATCGAACATAGCTGATTGTTATCACAATGTGGATAAAATCTGAAGTATACCTTTTTTTCATAACATTAGTTAATTTGAATCCTTTTTTTTTTTGCCCCCTAAATCTTCCTCGTGAATTAATGAACTTTGTAGTTTGTGCTTTTTGCTTCTTCTTTGGTCTTATTAATATTTGGAACTTCATTGATGTTAAAGGATTCATTGAGTATGATAAATGAGTCAGTATGACAAGGTGGGTTTAAACTTGAGGCATTTTTTTTCTTTTCTGTCGAGCTTTCACGGTTTTCTTATCACCAGACATGTTTTAAAGGAAGGGCTGCGTGAACAAAGCATAAGCCCCATGGATTATGTAAATTTATTAGGAAGGGGCTGGGCCATTGGGTGTATGTCCCGGGGGGATTTCCCCTTTCGAAAAGCCCTTCGTGGCATTTTTTTAATGTATTTTTCCCTCCCCCCCCCTGAAAAATGCCTTTTGAAATATTGATCCCAAGAGGGGGTTTTGGAAGCTGTAATTGAATTTGTCTTCCAGTCGAATGCTTACGCTTCCCATTCTATTATCCTTCCAGTGTTGCACAGCTTGAAGGATACTTATGAACAAGCCTTGAAGATAGATGAAGTGAAGGCTATAGTCGTCACAGGTAAGCAATGAAAACTTCTGGCCTGAGATTGAGTACTTCCAGTGCCTGGTGTATGAAGCATCGTTCTGTAATCTTTGACCAGGTGCAAATGGCAAGTTTTCTGGTGGGTTTGATATTAGTGCATTTGGAAAAATTCAGGACAAAAGTGGTTAGTTTTACTGCTTCTTTGTATTTCTGTTTTCCTGCTTCACAAAATTTATGTTCTAAGTACCTGTTTGATGCAGTCCAAGCTATGAAACCTGGTTTTGTCTCTCTGGAGATTCTCAGCGATCTTGTCGCAAGTATGCTTTTGAACTTTTGGTCACTCTTGCAATTCTAATGATATGTTAGATAAATTTTAATATTGATTGTTTATGTACAAGATCTTTTACTTTCATTGTTGTACTTATTCCAGCTGCTAAAAAGCCATCTGTGGCTGCCGTTGATGGTCTTGCACTTGGTGGTGGACTGGAGGTTGCTATGGTATGTTCTTACACTTGTCAAATACATCAAGGTTTTCTTGTTTCAGCAAATGACCTCTGAAATCTACTCTCAGGGATGTCATGCACGCATATCTACTCCAAATGCAAAATTAGGCTTGCCTGAACTGCAGCTTGGAGTAATACCAGGATTTGGAGGTATTACTATTGTAGATTTTCCCTATATTATTCAAGGTGGTTGGTCAGTTGATGTTGTTTGCGGAATTATGCAACTCCATATCATGTTCTGCAAAACATTCTCTCAAAGACCTAAACTATTCCTAATTGCGCTTGAGAAATAGAGTCGAGGTGCTAACTGGCTGAGAAAGGCTAAAGACCACATTGTTTCTCTCTGAGTCATTCCCATCAAATGTTAGGTTGAACTGGTAGCCCTGCTGATATTCATGGTTTTTGTCCCTTGTGCTGTCCATCATTTCAATGTTGCTTATATTCACCATTCCAGAGAACTGTCAGTGAACTGTGATAATATTAATTTTTTGTATTACCTTGAATTATAAGAAAACACAAGGTCTCTATATAACTTTTTTTTTTGAGATACAAATTACAATATCACAATTACAATACTAGCCTGATAAATTTTATCATCAATAAATCTCTAATCACCAATTCAATTATTCTCTATACAGAGAAATTTATCACCCATTTCGTAGATCGAACTGTGACCTCTTGGGTACGGCTTGCCACTCGGCTACAAACGTTTTGACTCTATATAACTTATTTAGAGATCGACCAATGTTATCAAGAAAATCATCGATGTTATTAATCAAAATGTGTATGTTGTTAACAAAATGAATTTTTTCTATATGAAAAAACACCAGTGTTGACAACATAGACGTTTTGATTAACACTGATGATTTTCTTGACAACATTGGTCCGTCTCTAGAAAATGAGAAAGAAAAAACATCTAGCATTATGGAAGAATAGAACAATGCTTGCTCAACATTATGGAAGCTCTAGGTTGTTATTATAGCATTATAAGAATATACGTGGTATAGGTTAAGATGATCTGCATAGAATAATCATGAGCTTGAGTTGCAGTACGATTGATTAAATAAATTTCAGTGCTGTAATATCTTATACTATAATCTTACAGTTAATCATTATCTCAGGAACCCAAGCACTGCCACGTCTTGTAGGTCTTGCTAAGGCTCTTGAGATGATGTTGGTAAGCTTAATCATCCGATGCCATTACTTCAGGCTTTTAAAGAAAGTATTTTAGTTTCAAAGTGTAATGTTTACTTTTCTCTCTTGTAGACATCAAAACCTGTAAAGGGAGAGGAGGCCTTGAACTTAGGCCTTGTGGATGCTGTTGTTTCACCGGATAAGTTATTAGATACTGCTCGTCGTTGGGCTCTTGATATTTTGGAGCGAAGAAGGCCCTGGGTTATAAGTTATTATAGGACAGACAAATTAGAGCCTCTTGGGGAGGCAAGGGAGATACTAAATTTTGCTCGGGCACAAGCTCGTAAAAGGGCTCCGAACCTCAGGCATCCATTGGTTTGCATTGATATTATTGAGGAGGGCATAGTTTCTGGTCCTCGAGCAGGGCTTTTGAAGGTTCAGTTTACTCCAATTCCAGGTCTCTTTCACTCGAGCGATCGCAATATCATACTAACGTCTAGTTTTTGCAGGAGGCCATGGAGTTCCAAGGACTTGTAGAGTCGGATACTTGCAAGAGCTTGGTCCATATTTTCTTTGCCCAACGTGGTACCACAAAGGTTGAATGAAATTATATCAAATCTATGTATTCTAGCGTAATTCTGAACTTAAACCTAAACAAAGTTATATTAATGTTGGAGTCCTCAGTATGTCGTTATGAGGCCTGCCTGTGAAATTCACGGTAATTCAGCTGTAATTCTAAAAGGATGATAAGTTTCACTGTAGGCAACTTTTAAAGCTCACACGCTAATCAAATGAGAAATTCTTATCAGCGCATCTAAATATTTTAGATGCTGGTCATAGTCCGTAAGAATTTTATAAATATGCGTCTGTCTGTTCTTCAATCGATTTTAGGTGAATTCCCGTTTACCTTGATTCCTGAAACAATAGTATTCAGAAATAGATTCCTTTCTCCATTAAGTATTTCATTCACTGTTTAGTTCCTAGAGCACTCGATTAGTCCTGCAGTTTGGGAGCTGTTATTTGAATGTTGAATTCTGTTCCAATGGCCATAAAATTTCTTGTAAATAATTATGTCTTCAATGACATTCCAGTTCGGTTTAGTTAGAGTATCTTTTCTGAATGGATTCCAGTCTCTGGTATTTAATTGCTGAATCTTTTTTTTTTTACCTGCCACTTTTTTATGTACTTGCAAACAGGTTCCAGGTGTCACTGATCTAGGCTTGAAACCAAGGCAAATAAAGAAGGTTGCCGTTCTTGGTGGAGGGTTTATGGGCTCGGGAATAGCAACAGCATTGATTCTGAGTAACTACCCTGTTATCCTAAAAGAAGTCAATGATAAATTCTTGCAAGCTGGAATCGACAGAGTAAGAGGTGAGACCCTGATTGTTTGTTGATGTGCATTGCCTTTGTTCAAGAAGCAAATGTCCTAACTAGCGGTTACATTATTCAGCAAATCTACAAATCCGTGTCAAGAAAGGGAAAATGAGTCAAGAAAAGTTTGAGAAAACTTTTTCTTTGCTCAAGGGCGTACTTGATTATGAAAGCTTCAGGGATGTGGACCTGGTCATAGAGGTATGTTGTGCATGCATATCGACATTTTTTTGGTGAGTTTCTTTCTTTCGTAACTCATGGCTCTCTGTTAGATTGGCACTGTCGTTTCTTTCTCTCATTCTTATGTGAATAGGCTGTCCTCGAGGATATATCTTTGAAACAACAAATCTTCTCTGATCTTGAGAAATTTTGCCCTTCACACTGCGTACTTTCTAGCAACACTTCTACCATTGATCTGGAATTAATTGGGGAGAAAACCAAGTCCCAGGACCGTATCATTGGATCCCATTTTTTCAGGTTGAATATTGCTGTGTTTGATTTGTTTATTTTGTCATCTTATGTTTTGAGGTAGGACCTGATTCACAATTACTACTTACAGTCCAGCGCACGTGATGCCACTTTTAGAAATTGTTCGGACTAAAAAGACTTCTCCGCAAGCAATTGTTGACTTGTTAGATGTCGGGAAGAAATTGAGAAAGACGCCCGTTGTAGTTGGAAATTGCACTGGTTTTGCTGTTAACAGAATGTTCTTTCCTTACACTCAAGGTGCATTTTTGCTTATGGAGCATGGTACAGATGTCTATCAGATTGATAAAGCATGTTCCAAATTTGGAATGCCGTTTGGTCCTTTTAGGTATTCTCGTCTTCTTGAATCTTAAGGGCTTAGCATGCTCATTTCTCTGATGGTATTTGATGATTTAAATTGGTCGTATCCAGATTATGCGATTTTGTGGGATTCCCAGTTTCAGTCGACATAGGGATGCAATATCTCTTCAATTACCCAGAGAGAACGTACAGATCAATGATTATTCCGGTGATGCTAGAGGATAAAAGAACAGGTATGCTGTTCACTATTTAAATGGGGGAAATCAATTAAATCATATGGTGAAATATCTTTCACTTTAGTTGATCTTAAAAATATTTCTTTAAGTCACACGTATCTACATGGATCACCAAAGCGAACATATACCCTTGTCATATGTAATAGAAATGATCACCTGATGGAAGCGTATTTATTTCCATTCAGTTTACCCTTGTCATATGTAATCGGTCCACTTCCACCTGAAGAGATGTTGGATTAAATTTTGGGGTGGCTAGGAAAAAAAAAATTACGGACCCCATTGACTGGCATGAATGCTTCCTTTATCTTAACATTGTAAAATGAGTTGGTGATAGCTATCCAAAGACTATATTATGTAATAAAGATTCTAATGGCATAAATGTGCCTAGGTGAATCTTCACGCAGCGGGTTTTATCTTTATAATGAGAAGCGCAGACCCTACCCTGACCCTGATCTAGAGAAGCACATTGAAAAGGCTAGGGTGATTTCTGGTGCTAAAGTCGATCCTAAGGTTGCTTTTGACATAATATATCTGAATATCATGATGAATATGCATCTCCATCTCTATCCTAATTTTTTTTATATTGAACTCTCTCCAGTTAACGAAATTATCCGAAAAGGATATTGTTGAGATGGTATTCTTTCCAGTGGTGAACGAGGCCTGTAGAGTACTTGCTGATGGCATTGCAGTCAAAGCTTCTGATCTTGACATATCATCAGTGATGGGCATGGGATTTCCTCCTTACAGGTTCGTTCATCACCATCTGGTTTATACAGTGGTGGAGCCATTCTAATCACATTTTCCATCCTTATATTTTCGAACTTTTTACCCTTTTATAAATTTAATTTCCATAAAGCAACCCCGGGTAAAACCTCCGAAAGGAAGAACAAGGAAAGTAAGTTAATCCTGGTTTTGCCTCAGTGTTTGTACATACTTTCTGAATACATTTTTTTTTATTGTACCAGGGGAGGGGTCATGTTCTGGGCTGATACTATCGGATCAAAATATATTCATTCAAGACTAGAGCAGTGGTCGAGTTTGTATGGAGCATTTTTTAAGCCATGCTCTTATCTAGCCGAACGGGCTGCAAAGGGAGCTCCTCTGGTCAGTATTCTGAAGCCCTGCACTGTGTTTTATATGTTCATCTTGAATTCTCCCTTCCCTCATAATTCAATTTGGTTACAAATTTGCATTTTGTTATGCAGAGCTTAACTGAGGATCCAGTGAAGTCGCGGTTGTAAGGTTGATACACAGTTTGCTGGTGGTGGCGTAGTCATTCATATGGTTCTCGTACTATTTCTGTATATGAACCTGGTTGAGGAATAAATTGAGTGGGCTTTAGAAATAAAGAAGAGAACATCCAATGTAAAACTGTAATCTAACTTGCTACTTGGAATGGATGTATTTTCTAGAGGTGCCAAGTTTGACATGCATTTGCAAAGCTTACATTTTCATCGTTGCTACCTTGTCATTGCAGCAAGTGCCCCACAACTTAGGCTACTTGTTCCATCAATTTAAACAAATTAGTTTTAAAATTAAACCATGTGAATCTTGTCACACTGAATTGTTCATGTGATACTGCACTTTCTTTAACTGTGACTTGTAAA
Source organism: Plantago rigida (assembly GCA_036897825.1). Classification (NCBI taxonomy): domain Eukaryota; kingdom Viridiplantae; phylum Streptophyta; class Magnoliopsida; order Lamiales; family Plantaginaceae; genus Plantago; species Plantago rigida. The sequence goes on from JAYMSR010000162.1 coordinate 8,716, forward strand.
AAAGTAATATTACAACCTTACATGACAAATGACAGCTATATTAAATTTGGATATGTGAATCATGATGATATGATAAGAATTAAGAAGTTTCCAATATGCAGCTAAATTAATCCAAGTGTCTGTATGGAACACATCTTATTATGATACATTACTTCCTCCCTCCAATGTGTATCATTTCTCTTTGGCATTGTTCTTAATAAAGTTAATAATATTGCAACTTGTAAGTATGCACTATAGGAATAAATGGTAAAGTAAAAATGATACTCTCTCCGTTTCAATAAAGTCTTTCTTTATTTGAAATTACATTGCAAACTTCATAAATTAAATAAAAAAACTTTTATCCCACTTATTGATTATTATTTAATTATTCATTTTTTTCTTACCTTTTCATCAACTTCTTCAACCTCTCACATGCTTTACCAACTAATTACACCAATTTATCAACTTAATAACTCACACAACTAATACTCCCACATTCCCACTACAAAATGTAACTATTCATTCCATGTACATTCCATTAATATGGACACTTTACTAATATATCAAAAAATAAACTTCACTATTTCCTTTTTCATTCTTTATTATTTTCACATGTTATCTTTTATACTTTTTTAATTCTTTATTATTTTTTTCTCCAACAAGATAACAAAAAACTATTAACTTTTATCTATATTCACTTAAAATATTCACATTCTCTAGTAACTATAAATATACTACACGTTCCACGTTACTTTTCATGATATAGTACAAGCAACCAATTAAAATGTAACATGTGTGTAAACTACTCCACGTGTATTCATTAAAAAATAGACCCAACACAGAGAGCATGTTGGTCATTTTGAAAACAGTAATCTTTGACAAAACTGAAGGCTTCTTCTCTATTCTACTACCGGCAAGAATGGAGTTCCCTCTGTTCGACCGGAGTACTTCCGGCGAAGTTGAGCTTATCGGAGAAGACGGTGACTATCTTCCGGTAAAAGATTTGACAGCTGTGTGGAGAGTTTTCTGCATCGAATCAGTTAAGATATGGATAATAGCTGCCCCAATTGCCTTCCAAATCCTCTGTCAGTATGGAATTGGCTCTGTCACCACCATCTTCGTTGGACATCTCGGAGATATTGAGCTCTCTGCTTTCTCTATTGCTCTCTCTGTTGTCTGTACTTTCTCCTTCGGTTTCATGGTCAGTTCACTTCATATTTAACTCAAAATTCACTATTTTCTGCCAAAGTTTCCACCTTTACTTTCTTGCTTCTTTGCTTTGCTTGTTTCATTAGTGTAAATTAGCGCCTTTAGTGTAGTACTGTGGTTGTTTGAAGCCCTTTTTTTTATAGTATATATATACTGCAGTGGCTAGAATCTAACCTATTTTTACTCATAGATATTGTACCACTACAGAAATTTTCACAGGCAATTAGCCTATTTGGTTGGTTTTGGATTTATGCTTTTGAAAGGTTAATGTTAGTTTTGGATAAGTAAAGAAAATCACAAGCAGTGCTAGTTTCAAATCATGTAAGATTGAATTTGGTGTTGGAAATTTTAGTGAAAGGAATGAGTTTTCAAGTCGTTCGATTGGTCATATAGGCCCAACCACGTTGGAAACAAGATTTCCTACATGTGTATTTCCATTTGGTAAATGGATATTATTATAGGCAATATAAGTTTGGATAAGTAAAGAAAATCATAGGCATGCTAGTTTCAAATCGTGTTAAATTCAATTTTGCAATAAAGTGAATCAAGAAAGAAGTAGTTCCTCTAAGCAATGGAAAATAAAAAATTCGTCCATGTTTAAAGAAATGACAAAGCTTGATGTGGGTTGAGATATTGTGGAACTTTGGGTCGTGATCTGGCAGCCTTGTTTGGGTGAAGAGAGGCTTTATATTCCATTCTTGTAATTGGTAATGGTAAAGTTGGTGAGGTGATAGAGTATAGAAGAAGGTTGAGTGATGTTTCTATTGTGATATGTAAATATTTGGAGTATGTAAATATCGAGCATTTCTTGTGCTCTTGTAAACGCTATTTCAAGTATAGTAATAAATTTTGATGTTTCAAAAAAAAAGTTGGTAAACTCTATGAGGGTAATGTTTATGTTTTGAGGACAAAGCTTGCCAAAAATGAAAGATGAAGTTTAGAATGGACACCCAGAAGTGGAAAACAGGAACTTGGGGCATGACGATTGGCGAATCAACATTCTAAAACCGTGTATGTTGGTGCCAGTATTTGAATATGTTCAATCCCTTGAAGTTTTTGAGATTTAAGAATGGAAATTTGCTGCTTTAGTGGTGTTCTCATAAAACTTGAGTTGATATTGGTTGTTGTATTCTGTAGCTTGGTATGGGAAGTGCCCTTGAGACTCTATGTGGTCAGGCATTTGGTGCTGGACAAGTTCACATGCTTGGGGTTTATATGCAACGCTCAATATTGATTCTTTTTGCCACTTGCTTCCTTGTTTCACCTCTTTACATATTTGCAACTCCAATTCTCAAGTTCCTTGGACAACGAGATGACATAGCTGATGCTGCGGGAGTTTACACATTGATGGTTCTCCCTCAATTGTGCTCCCTAGCTGTTGCTTTTCCTACGCAAAAGTTTCTACAAGCCCAGAGCAAAGTTGCTGTGCTTGCATGGATTGCAATTAGTGCTTTTCTCTCACAAATTCTCTTGTGTTGGCTGTTCGTTTTCATATTTGACTGGGGAACAACAGGCGCAGCTGTAGCATTTGATCTCACGAGCTGGGGCTCTGCAATTGCACAATTTGGTTACGTTGTTGGTTGGTGTAAGGATGGTTGAACGGGTTTCTCGTGGTCTGCTTTTTGGGAGATTTGGGCTTTTGTTAGGTTGTCATTTGCGTCTGCTATTATGATGTGCCTTGAGATCTGGTACATGATGAGCATTATCATCCTCACTGGCCATCTTGACAATGCTGTAACTTCAGTTGGTTCCCTTTCAATTTGGTGAGTATAAATACTTTCTCATGCCCTCTTGTTCATAGAGCCAATCGGAACTTCACTTCTTTGTTTCAGTTTTGACGTGAAAGTACTAGTCATTGACCTGCCTATTTCCATGATCAACTTTTCCTACTTATGGCTGATTTAAATGCATTCCTTAGAGACTGATACAACTATTTTAAATCATTCAGTACTGAGACATGAATCTCTATGTAGCTGCCTTGGAAGATTAATGTCGGATTAACCTACTATTCTACTTTATATCATTATACCCCTATTATTCTTTTATATTCTCACATACACTGAAATGTTTATTTTATCCTTCAGCCTGAATGTTGATGGATGGGAATCCATGGCGTTCATAGGAGTCAACGCTGCTATAAGGTGAAACCCCATATGATATTTATATGATTGGATCTCTTTTCCATCTGAAATACATATTTTGCATTTGTTCTACATGTGCTCATATGATAATTCCTTTTCATTCCAGTGTACGAGTCTCAAATGAACTCGGGATGCGACATCCTAGAGCAGCTAGATATTCAGTCTATGTCACACTCTTTCAGTCCCTTCTTCTTGGGATTCTTTGCATGATTGTAGTCCTTGCAACTAGGAACTACTTTTCTTATATATTCTCTGATAGTGAAGACATGCGACGTGCTGTGGCTCACCTTTCATGGCTTCTTGGAATAACAATGCTTCTCAACAGTGTTCAGCCAGTGATATCAGGTATTTGGTTCACTTGGATACAATTGTTCTTCTATTTGGCCATCGTCCCACATGTACGTAAACTATTTCCATCATTTGTGCAGGTGTTGCCATAGGAGGTGGATGGCAAGGGCTGGTAGCTTATATTAACTTGGCTTGCTACTACATTTTTGGTTTGCCAGTGGGGTATACTCTCGGTTACGTCGCTAATCTCGGAGTTGTGGTAAATCTAACATCACGATGCGATGGCTTATTTTTGTCAAATTGGCATCTATCCACATTGTTTCACTGATGGAGCTCTTGAGACAAATTTACCGTGGTTCACTATTTCTTAGTTTATTACTGTATAATGTTGAACTGCATGCGAAGAAAAAGACATGGCTTGGAATTAAAACCTTCTTGCATTTTACCCAAAAAATCTGAAAAGTGTGCAACTTAATCCGCGACTATGTTTAGTTTATGTTGCTGGTTTGATCCCACAAGCTCCATCTCATTGCTGAACAATTTGGTTCAGATACTGTCGTTCACCATGCATATGCCTTATATTAGGAACTTTTGTCAAATTGATTAAACCATATAAAGGTCTGGGACATAGTGCACCGCAAAAGATAACACTAAATTGCCTAGTAGACATAACCCTTTATTTGTGAGACCAATTTGACAATTCTAAAGCATCACCCATTGGGTTACTTTCTAAAGCATGAAAGTAAAGATGTGTTGCACACTCTTCCATAATCTCAAAAGAACTTGTACAAACCACAAGTAAATATGAGGTAACTTTGTCGGGATAATAGCAGTTGAGAGAGTACAAACCACATTCTTTTTATTTTTTTGCCATCGTTGCACATGATGATTAGTGCTGTTAAACCTGTAATGATGATTTTTTATGCCTATAGGGACTGTGGGGAGGTATGATTGCTGGAGTGGGACTACAAACACTTCTGCTCTTTCTGGTTCTTTGGAAAACCAATTGGAACAAGGAGGTTAGTGATTATGGTTCAATTCAACCGTATCCAGATTGTATAATATGATACTTGTTAAGATTTAGTTTGAGAGCTTGTTTTGCAGACTTCCATGTTTGTTGTTGATCTTCTGAAAAATGATTAAGCAATATGCGATTGCAGGTTGAACAAACAACAGAGCGCGTGCGGAAGTGGGGAGGGCAAGATAGTGCAGTTAAGGGGTTGTTGCCCAGCCAGTTACTTTAAGAAATGGAAGGCCCTGAAATAGTTTGTTTCAAATTAATTTTCAAGTATTCAGTAGGTATAGAAGAGGACATGGCGCAAATGAAATCGGAAATTGACTTGAGATTTCGCTGAACAATTCCAGTCATGTCTGTCTGTATGTCTGTTCTCCATCATTTAATCACAAGCTTTTTTTTATTTCTCTATCCATTCCCTCATGTTGCTTGCACAGAGTCCAATCTTATGAAAAACTTGAATGAGTTTTGCTCTGGTGTGACCACCTTATCGAACGGTTCAGGTCCACATATTCTTTCTTTTCAGGTTTCGTGGAGTACATGTTTATCATATTGTTTAATTTTTGACAATTATAGGTGGGTTGCAAAATCTGCATTCTTTGTATATCTGTTATCGAAGTACATATCATTGATAATATTAAGGTCACTGTCTGATTCCCCAAAGTGCAACGACTTGGCCTTATAAGTTGACTACATACGTTGCTTCATCCATATATTGTCTTGTTAAGCTTGTTAAGTATATATTTTCAGGTGGTAAGTTTTATTTTTAACATGTATAACGACTATCTTTGCTGAAATCATTGCCAATATTTTTGCACCAATGGTTATTGGTTTAGCAAAAATTATCATGTTACCACACTTGGTTGAAATTAAGCCATCAATATGGCAGTCATCTTGATAAAATGTATTGTGAATGATCAAATCCATGGTGAAGTGAATCTTTAGTGTACGAATTGATTCTCTTCATTGTTGCTTAATACATTGTTGTCTGACATTGATGGTCTTTTTGTATCAGCTGGAGAGACAGAGTAAAAAAGGTGCGTGCCTTGAGTTTTGTGGCGATTTGAGTGAAATTGACGAATAAAGAGTTGAGTCTGCAGTGTCTAGCATGGAACGGATAGTTTTAGGTGCTGCTGGCTGGATATTCTTGGACTATATTGGCATGTGCATGTCGGTACCCAGGCTTGGCTAGCTGTTTGGTTATGTGGATAACATAACACGAATTTAAAGATAGACTCGAGGTAAATGCTGATTCAACTGATCCAAGAGAGTAAGTTACTTCACAGCAGGAATTAATGGTATCTATACTCTGTCAACTTAATCCGGGCAGGCAATTCATATTTCTCCTTGTGAGATTTCCATAAAAGCGAGAAACTTTTGGGGTGTATCTGTACTTATTCAGAAGTTTGTGGACGATTATGCAATTACCAGATGACGCTCTCTTATGATCAACAGCTCGAACTGCCTTTCCGGACGGGGGCGTCTTCTAAGCCGTTGGATCAAGTTCATCTGTTTTGATCCAACAGCTCCTACTCATCGCGCTTCATTTGTACCTGTGCATTTATACCTTGAACAATTCATCCTAGCTGTAACTGCAGTTTCTCTCAACTGTTTAGTGTAATCAATGAACTGTAAAGAGGCGAGTTGGAGATGATTTTTTGGAGGAAATTAGGTGATAGACTGCGAATTCGGCAGTTGTGGCCTCGTCGGAGCTCCGGCATTTCTTTGTACTTTCGGCGGATAATAGTGAATTTCCGTTTCTTTCTCCCGGATGTAGGTTACTTCTGTAACTGAACCACGTAAATTCTTGTGCCCATTGTTTATTGTTTTTCAGTGATTTCATGCTTGATGTGCTTGCATTAAAAATTGATTTTCATGGTACAATCATATGTCTGATTATGTGCTAATTTATGAATGATGTTCATTGTCTCGATTTAATCTTCTTGCTCTTTTCCATCTTCAAGCAAAATCATAATAACGTCCATTGCCTGTAACCCAAAACAAATGAAAATTATGATACAGAAAGCAAACTACTCCCTCCGCCCCGCCAATAATGAGCACACAAAACGGCATACAAACTCGCATGGTACCTTTTAAACGGTGGTAAGGAATATCTGATTTCACCATCCCGTTTTGACTTGTGTACAACTGTACAAGAAAGAGTACTCTGTTTTCGATCGCCTTTGCCAGACAAAAATACCCTGCTGAAATGCAGAATGAGGTCTAATATTGGACTGATACAAAATCACGACAGATAGATATACTATACACAAAAGATACATTCATTTTTTATCGCATAAGCCTTTTTTTACGTAAGATAAGTACTTAGAAATTTTACATAGGAGCTTTTTAATAGATATGAGCAATACATTGTATACTACAAGCATACTGATAACTGATTCATACAGGAGAAAAAAAAGAGATGTAACTATGATATTTCACTGAGAAACAGTCTAGCTCAGCTTCTTCAAAACTACGAAATCCTTCATAATTTGCGGAGAATTAAGTGTGCACCGTGTTGAGGTTGAACCGTAGTGAATATATGGGGAGCATGTGAATAAGATGGAGACAACTCGAAAGCATAACGCTGCAATATCGTAGCCAAAGCCATTTTCGCTTCCAACATAGCAAAGTCCTGCCCGATGCATATTCGAGGCCCCCAACCAAATGGGAAATAAGTGAGATGGCCCTGTGTGGCCTTTCTAACACCTTCACTGAACCTCTCTGGATTGAATTCCTTCGCATTGCTGCCCCATATATTGCAGTCCTGATGCAACAGAACTGCCGGTAAGATGATCAGCACACCTGCAGGAAGAGTTACATTTCCCAGCTCCGTTTCCTTGTGAATGGTTCGGCCCAGCATATAGGCAGGTGGATATAATCTTAGGACCTCATGGATAATCATACTGACCTATACAAGCAGAACACGAGAGTTTCATTTTCTCGATTTTACATGGTTCGTCAGTCATCGTCTTAAACTGATGTACAAGCGCAAAGTTAATTATGAAGAGGTAAATTGAATAATACTCACAACTTTTAGATTGTTTAGCTCCTGAAGATCTGGTTTTCGACTCCCAACTACTTCCAGAACCTCATCTCGAGCACGAGCCTGCCAATTCACATGTTTGGCTAACATAATCATCGTCCACACGAGCAAGGTTGAAGTGGTTTCTTGACCAGCCAGGTAAAATAGCTTGCACTCTTCAACAACTTCCTGCAAGCTCATCCCAAACTTGTTTCCATGTTGCTGTCTTTCTTTCATATTCGACTCAAGTAATAAATCCAATAAGTCGTTACTAGCTCCCCCCTCTTCCAATGTCTTCATTCGTTTCTCGATGATGCCAAGCACCAATTGTTCAACATTCTTCTTGATTTCTTTTATCCTTCTGTGAGTTTTTGTTGGCAAAAATCTGCTCACAGAGTCCAAGGCTTAAGATCTAATCAAGAACAAGTTACATAGTACAATTAAGCTTCTAAAGTTCTCATTTTACCTCCAACCCGGGATCAAAGACACCAAAGGTGCCTTGGTAAGAAGCACAATTTGTTCAGTCTGAAGTGCGTGCATCTTTCTTCCTTCTTCGCAGTTACTTCCAAATGAAGTTCGCGAAATTGCATCACCCGTCAGGGTCTGGAGATAAGGCCACACGTCCAACTCACTGGACCCTTGTTCACTTGACACAATTGAATCCCATTTGCTCAACATATCACAACAAGACAGATAGAACAACGGAACCATGTTCTGTATCAACAGTAAAGGGAGTTGAATGATTCATTGAAGACCAAATGGGACGCTAAAACTACAAGAATAACCGTTCATCATATCAAAGTTTACCTTGACTTTATCGAGCTGAAATGCAGGGTTGATCAGCCTTCTGTGCTTTGCCCATTTAGCCGTCTCGTAGCTTGCTAATCCTAGTGCCAGCATTTTGCTTGCAGGATTATATGGCTTCTGGAAAATGTAACTTTTCGACAGAATCTCCCTTATATTTACAGGGTCCAAGATTAGTACTGCAGGAAATGGCCCTAACCATATAAAGCACTTTGAACCTGAAATGCAGGGCTAATCAGTACAAGCTAAGCGTGCACGTTCACGTAACATACTTAGTTTGGTACTCAGACAGATAAGTTCATGGAACATATAAGCAAACTAAGCGTGAAAGTTCATGTAACATACTTAGGTATTTGACTGATAAGTTCATCGAACATATAAGTTAACAGCTAACGCTAAGCAGGTCTATGATATCTAGACAATATAGAATCTGAGTACCAAATTTGGTGACGGTTTTATGGATGAAAGGCATGATTCTGGGCACATAATCGGCGGAGAAATCGATTGGCTTGGACTTGGCTTCTTTGGACAGCTTACCCATTTCTTTGGAGTCTCCAAACAGAAGCTTGTAAGAATTTCCAGTAAAACCCTGTTGCCTGAGTGATTTTTCCAGTTTCTTTGGCTTAAACCAAACAAAATTGAAGATTTTCCATGCAGCTAAAGGAAAACTAGCACAAATGAGTGTCAAGATTATTGTGTGCAACATGTCCATTTAATTTGGGCTGTGATCAAATTCAATTGTGTAAAAGATTAATGACAAAATTAACTTGCAATTATTGTAGTAATTCCCTATTTCAAGGTTGTTTTCAATCTTTTATAGAAATATGAAAACATCATTATCTCCAATAGTTAGTCAATACCTAACTAATATATTTTTGGAGTCTATGGACTTAGTCTTTACCATGCTTAATTCTTAAGTTATGCCATAATACTCTGGGGAAATATAGTCAAAATACACTAGACTAAGTTATTACTCACTCCAACCATACACAAGATTTCTATTTTGTTTTCTTGAGTTATTCCTTTTAATTCTCTTTAGTTACAAATTCAAAATTATATCAAAAAAATATGTAAGGATGGTATGGTTCCTTCCCTGTTCTACAACTAAAAATCAATTGGAACGGAAAGAAAATATTCTTGGTTCACCGTGCTAGAACAGTTGATCACGATCCACTTCTCCAATTTCCGTTTCTATCTGGTCACACATACAAAACAGAAGTTCAACAAAATTTTATCTCAATGATATAAAGTTAATTATCCATTGCGCGCATATGCAAATAAATTTTATCGCTCCTATCGACCTTACAAACTACAATGCTTAACTCTGAAGAGTCGGGCTATAACTCTCAATATTAGTACAATGTTTGTACATTTATTTCCGGGGAAATTCGAAAAAAGCACCCTAAATTGTTACATTTTTTATTTTGGTAACTCCAGTTGTTACCGTTCGATTTTGGTACCTTAACTTTAATTTTTGTCCA
>JAYMSR010000163.1:0-18623 GCA_036897825.1 Plantago rigida
AATTGGAACTGAGTTATCTCAGTTGTTAAGTTTTATTTTTGTGTATAAAAATTATACAAAAACTAAATTCGAATCTGAAACCAAACATTTCGTATGTATTTTGATTAATAACATGGATGATTTTATTGACAATATAAGTACGTGTATATCAAATAAAGTAAGTCTCCTGAGAGACGGTTTATCTAGAGACGTATTCATATTGTCAAGAAAATCATAATCAAAACATCCATGTTCTTAACATTTGTTTTTTCTATATCACAATAATACTTATTTCATTAATAATATGAGCATTTTAATTAATAATTTTGATAGTTTTATTAATAATATAGATTGTATTTAGATAAATTATTTATTGATAACACTTTCTTTATCAATATAGGTCAGGACAGCAAAGTTCTACTAGAGGGAAAACTGGAAGACGACTGAAATTCCAAGACCCGTTTTGATCGTTAATCATCCTCTGACTCACTCATTCCGTCGAGTCGAGTAGTCGACGATGAAGAATCCGGCGGGCAATTACTACTACTCATTGGCAAAGCTGATCTCGATATTATTATTATTATTCCTGTCGACCACTACGACGTCGTTTGGTTTCCAATCAGACGAGCTACTTGGTGACAACGACGAAGAATTCGGAATCGAGGGTGGGCGACTCTCCTCATCCACCCGCTCACCACCATCTCGCACCAAGCACCGCTCATCCGATTCGGATCCGTCCGACTCCAAAATCCAGTTTCCTCTTTACCACGCCTTTGGCGACTCCAACTTCTCTTCCGCCGGCACCTTCTCAGCTCGCCTCAAAACCTCCTCCCATGGCACCCAGGTATCATTCATCCACCTTACCCCCCTTGTGCTTTGTAAACTCCTTCGTTTCTAGGTATCAACTTAACTCATGTTGCAGATTCTCTCAGATTTGATTTCAAACAACTAGTTACAATACATGCCCACTCCAACTCTAATTTTCAACTGCTCCCAGGATTTATTTAGCACTATTTTTATCTGGTTGTTAGTGTTTGTTTATTTAGCTGTTTTTTTAATCCACGGATTGACTTTGAACTATTAATTATGCATTGCAGACTCTGACGAAGCTCCGTTTCTCGAGGAATGGGTTTAGCGAGACTGAGAAGGAGGATTTTAAAGTATGTCTGTTGCTATTTTTCAGTTAGTTATAGTTTATACTCAATGATCATATGTGGTGTATCAGTTCATAATATGAGTAATTTTACAGCAACTCCTGGAAGCTGACGACTTCTATCGCATAAGACTACCTTCACAAGTGTTGAATGTGCCTGGAAGTGAATATGTTATATCATCCGTGAAAGCGGTGAGTTTGGGAATTCATACATGTTTGGATGCACTATATATTATTCGTATCTATCACTTTCATGTTTGCATGTGGAGCACTGATCTGATGCATATTTGTAGCTATCCCTTGCATACTTGTATGCTTTTGTCTTATGTATTGATTTTTGGGAATTTCCAATTATTTTGGGGAATTTGGTTGATGCTTGTCAACTTACAGTCAGAAGATTCTGCTTATGTCTATCCAGATATGATTTAACTTCATTATGCAGTAAAATCCTGAAAAAGAAACAATTCTGATAACCGTTGCCTCATTTTTTTTTGTTGAAATTAGCTGAAGTTGGAAACAATGTATTCTCAATCTTAGTAGAATCAGAGTACTTCTGTTTCCCATATCTTACATAATTTGGTTATAAGTTTCGACTGCAGTATTCCTGCTATTCGTTGTTGCAAAATGCTCCCTTATATTTGAATCTGCCTGTGAAATTGCATCTTTAGAAACTTGTTACCAACTATCTGCTCCTTGTTGTCTGAGCTGATTCTTGGTTGTAGATATATTCATTGTCATTAGTCTCTGCGAGCTCTGATGGGCATATCCGTGTTTGCAATAGTTATGAAAATTGGACGAACTAAGTCGCTGATTTGTTTTTTCGAGTGCAGAGATGTCTTCCGCGGGATGCTTTGGATGAGCATTTTGTCATTCACGTGGTAATTACTCCCTGAACTACTGTAAATGTATACTTAGTGGCCATTCATACCTTTAATTGTATTGTCTATCTATGGATAAGAGTCGAAGTTGAACTTGCTGTTGATGTTTAAGCAAACAACTATATAGTTGCTTACATGGCATTAGTTATCCCCCATGATATATAGTTAATAGGAACTGATGAATCTTTTGCAGTAGTTGATATCCTAAATGGGTAGTACCGATAGGTTCTTTTTCTTCTTGCCTTTTTAACCCTAATATGATTTTGGTCAGTGTTATAGATCCTGGACCGTGGCGCTCGCAGCCGGCCAAAAAATCTGGGATAGTGGAACCGGGATGGCTGGGATACTCAACTCATATATCATATAATGTAGATTACATATGAACATTTTATGTACGCGTGAAGTTAAACTAAGCTTACAATAGCCGAAATGATTATAAGAAGTCATATAATTCTTCATAGAGGGTCACAAGATCGAGCTAAGTCTAGGAAATGGAGGTCTAATTAGTCATTTACACCCCAAAATCAATGTCTCGGTGCTATCCTGCCGGGATCCCGGTACTGGGAACACCAAATCATCTTGATTATAATCTAGAGGCTACTGTTCTCTATACTTAGCATTCTAACTTGTTGACACTGGCAATTGCTTCTTTACTGGGCTGGGGAAAATGTTAAGATAGCTCCAAATATTTGTATAGAGTCTGGAGTGTAATGTAGAGAATAATGTTCTCAATAATTAAAATTCTGATTTCTTGACTTTACTTCTCACTGACACCCGTAACTATAATAGGAGGTCCCAAAATGTATTGCTTTCGTTACCAGGCAGTCTGATAAAATATCTCTGTATTTATGATCCCTATCTCTTGTACTCAAGTATGGTTTATTCTACCCTACAACATGATGTACTACCTCCCCATGCTTTAATGTGTTGTACAATACAATATTTAATGCACGTGGTACAACCTTTAAAGCATCAGGAGGTATATAACAGTGTGTAGGGAAGAGGGAACCCGCTCCCAATGATGTGAAGACAAAAAGCTGCAGCAATCCCTAGTTTTGCTTCTTTATTTCTTTTTTTAACCCTGGAGTATATCTTATAATGCTGTATCTAAGTCTAAATTTTGCACAACAAAATCCGCCATACTACCTGAGCAAAGAAATAATGTCTCTTTTCTTCTTTCTCGCTATACCTCAAATTGTGGTTCTTGATCTCATATTCTTGTTTGTCACTGCACGTTTTGCAGGAAGGTGTCAATATATTGGCTGTCAACTACGGTTCTCCAGGATCTTGCCAGTATCCTCGTCAATTCAAACTAGTGAGTCTGCCATTTAGACAGTTTATATCTCCATTAATTTCTGCATGGTATTAAATGTATTTATAATTATTAATCTCCTGTAAGGTGTCTTAATTTGTGTAAACAAAAACAAAGCAAGTGTTCCTTTTAATATATACTAGTAAAACTGTGCACACGGTTTCCCACGTACACAAACCAATATTTAATGAGTCAAATGTTTAGTGTTTCAAAATATATTTAAAAGAATAAAGGTGCAGAATTGCTTCTAAAATTGCAGTCAATAATATTATAATCTAATTAATTAATCAATTCAATTTAGAAGTTACAGATAAAGTGAGAGCAAACTTCTGTGAAAAGAAATCAACTATGGTTGGGCAGGGATCATGATGTTCATTTTCCTTCATTTATTTATTTTATTATGAAGTGCTAAAAAAATTGAATTGGTCAAAATCAAATTAATTTCTTGTGATAAACTTCTTTCAATGAGTTTTCTTTTAGATACCACACATTTTTCAAAGTCATGCTAGTATCTCACTTATTGAAACTTTTAAGGTTATCTGTTCAAGCTATTTCGTTGGAGCCTTACATTTCTTTTTTAATGGACAATAGTAGTTGCAACTTACAAGTATTGGAACTGCCTGGTTATTCCGGATTTACTGTACATTTGTATTTTGAATGTCAGCCTGCCAAATGGTCTTTCAAGTCGCACACGGTCTTGAAGAGCAGTGATTTGGCCCCTAGGTAAACATTTTCCTTCATTTTTAATTTGAATTGACATTTTATCGGCCCATGGTTATGTTCAGATAATCCATATAAATATGTGTCAATACTTTCTGAAGATTCTGCTGGCCTTAGCACTCGTACTGCAGTACTTAAAACCTGATTACTGGAATCCGAAGTCTTAAATTATCTTTTTTTGGGCAACATTATCAATCATTGCACCTTTTGTTTTTTCTGAAACTGTCATCTCTTTAAGGAACAGTGGATCTATGCACCGTGCCTATATTTTGAGTAGAAGTTGGATAATTGCAAAAAAATTCTTGTTGATGTAACAGGGATTCTAATGCTAGGAATTATGATTGGTCCGTATTTAAATCTTTTTTTTTGGTGCAGAACTCCTGTATTTATGGAAGAAGTAGTTGGTGAAAACGGTATCGGTGAAGAAGTAAAGCCACCAGAAGAAAGGTCCTTCTGGGCTAAATACGTGAGTGCAAATTGAAAATCTTCAAATGCATGTAACATCCTTTTTCACTTACTCTGATCCAAATTATTTGTGCATGTTTCTAGTGGATGTACTTGATCCCGCTTGGGCTCATCGTTATGAATGCGATGACTCAAGCAATGAACATGCCTGAAGAACAAGGTGGTCAACCAGGTTCCCAGGCACAACAGGCGGCTGCAGGGCGTGGTCAGCCCACTGCTGTGCGAAGAAGATGACCATATTTGAATTATTTTTTATTGGGAATCTCGTAAGACCAAAGGCAACTATCTGATCTCCGTTTGAATAATCTAATTCTATGATTAGTTGGTTGAATTTAACAATGACTATGCCGTCAATGTTGCAGGTTGCTGCTGGTGCATGATTCTTTGGTGTTGATTATTTAAAACTATTGCCACTATGAAGTGGAAGTCTAGAAAGAACTTTCTACAGTTGAAACCGGCTCTGTGTTTGATCTTAAATTCTTGGTCTCTGTTTATGTTGCCTTTATTTCTTATAAGTCATTAAGTTGTCTTGAATTAGATTAATGTAGTTCATAGTTACACGATCTCCTACAGAGTAGGCAACGGTGTGCTGGAAAAACTATTTAACGATTTTGCTTCTTCTTTTGGAATATGGGTCCGACCATATCATCTATATAAATGTAGTCTGGTTGCAGGTAGTGTTCTACAAATGTACCAGAGTGCATGCTTATTTAGTGTTTGGCTTCTTTTTGCGGTTGATTCTCTAAGATTAAGTAATCGAATCATTGAAGGTTGGAATATGCTCGTGGTGCTTGAGTACCATACATATTTGAAGCCGTCGACATAAAATATTTGAAGCAAAAAAGTGGTTCTTTATTACTTACAAAAACCAATAGCATCATCATCCACAGAATTGTGAATTTCAGTTCAAAATCACATCCTTTTCACACGAGGAATGTTGTGTTTGAACGCAGGTACGTACACAAACAAAACAAAACCCCAGCCTCACGTTATCATTGCTACTACAACTATAGCCCACTGAATGAATGTACTGGCCAACGCTTGTTCGAGTTGTTAATATAACCGAGTGCAATCTCACAACTATAGCCCACTGCATGAATGTACTGGCCAAAATACTGTTGAATAAACACAAATACCAAGCTTCACCATTATAGCGTTGATGCATCAGACTTCTTTATTTATAGCCAACTTCCATCAAAAGGAATTGTAGAGATTCAATGGTGTATTTAGCTTCGCACATGCAAGATACACTTGTCAAGAGACAGCTAACTGCTTAACAAGAAAACATTTAGAAGCTACAGATGAAATTTTCTCAAAAAAAAAAGATAGGCGGTCGACCCATGATAGCTACCAGGAACAAGGAATTATTTGGCCTGGGGGTGAGACGCAATAAAGTCAACAGCAAGATTGATGGAGTTCATCTTGTCAGCTTCATTGTCAGGGATCTCAAAGCTGAACTCTTCTTCAAGAGCCATCACAATTTCCACCGTGTCTAAGCTGTCTAGCCCAAGGTCATTCTTGAAGTCGGCATTTGGTGTAACCTACGGCATTTGCAAGATATAAATCAGCCAGTTGTAAGTTATAAGAAAGCACTATTAAGGAGCAGCAAAGAGCTAAAAATCATTTTCTAGTGCGCATTAAGTATGATGCTAACTTCTAAAATCTTATTCCTCTTTTATCAAACCCAAAAACTTTTCATCTTTGTGCTATTCCTAGCATTTGCATAAACATATAAAGCTTGTTAGTCATTTACCCATCAGAATTCTTCATCTCTTGTTAATTGCACAGAGAAAATCCATACCTTTGGTGTCATAATAACAGTTTGATTCGGTTAGCACAAAGCCGTCCCTAAAGAACTATGTTCCCCTGTTTCTGCCCCAGTCTACTACGCCAGGTAATAAATCCAGGTTAAGAGCCACATAAATCCCTAAAGTTCAACTAGTCTTTTTTTTATGGTGCATAGAAAATGAATCTACATTATTTTCCCATTTGGGTAACCACTGATCGTGTTATAAGCAGATGCTTAGTTATAAATAAATGTTGAGACGTCATTATCATCATATAAAACATGACACTATGAATGTCCTGAAATATGACCTTTTTATACTCGGCAAGCAAATCGAGTTCGAGTTACACAGACACACGAGCAAATGGATATTATCCTAGCAATTATTAATCCACACTCAGCTAGTAAGCCTATGAATTAGTGTTCTAAATGTCAAGAGGAAGATCATGATAGGATCAAAAACATAGCCGAATAGAACGAACAAGTGAATATGATGAATATATAGGATGCAACGAGAGCTCTTAAACTATACATCCATGTACAACAGAGATCAAATTCACCCTCTAATAAAATGCAAACAGATAAACTACACATTAGTATTAATAACTTAATATTTCCAGCCTTTCGTCAAACTACACCCACTAAACAGCACTATACTTCAAAGTTTAAAATCCACCAAAACAGTTACTCATAATACAAAGACCCCTTGCTCCATAAATTGGAACTTCAAGGGAAAGCATACAAGTGAAACGTGAAACATCATCTTAACTGAAATCAATAACAAATGACAGCGACATGTGATAAAATTGTCTATATACAACAATCCATGGGTAGAAACCAGATTTTTAAATTATACTACATGCATGTGAAACAGAGACTGAAGTTACATTCTAATATAGCACCACCAGATTAATACAATCTTAGTAAACTTAATAATATTATTACTCTTTTGTCAAACTTTACCAGTAAACAGCTTAATATTAGGAACATGACAATGAGAAAGAGAGTATCTCATATACAAGACCCTTTCCTCCATAAATATGCATTTCAATAGGAAACATAGAAGCAAACAGATTAATTAAAGCGGTAATAAACTTAACAGTTCCAAACTTTGGTCAAACTATACCGTCAACAGCTCAATACCTCAAACCTCACTCATTGAACTCGATAACTCATTTATAAGATCCTTTTCTCCATAATTTGGCATTTCAATGGGAACCACACAATGGTATAAATAAATTGTACTAGTAAAAACATAGTTACACTTGCGACTTTTTGTCAAACTACACCACTAAACAGCTCAATATGTCAGATCTCAAATGACAAAAATCAGCAACTCATATATAAGACCCATTATCAGCATTTCAAGAAGCATACAAGCCAATACATAAACTACACTAGTAATAAACTGGATAAAACTTGCAACATTTTGTCAAACTATACCACTAACCATGCAGATGCCCTACCTACGAAACTCAGCCTATTTCAATGGAAAAGGTTTACAAGCAATACATATCACATCGAGAAGTAGGCTTTATGCTAGTGTCTGAACAAACACAAGAATCAAATTCACACATGAAAAATAAAAATAAAAAAGACAATAGCAGCGCATTTATCCGGCGAAACTAGATCAGTGAAAGACAAAAAAACAGAAATCTTAATTATAGAAGATAGTAGAATCATCATCATCACCTTAGAGGGTTCGACTTTCTGGAAATTCTTAACAACGTTGAGAACTCGATCGGTAACCTCAGATTTGTCGAGGAAAGTGCCTCTTGCCTCATCGGAGAAGTTGCGGCTGATCAGCTGCAACAGTGAAGCCCTAGGGTTTTGAATTGACGGTAACCTCAGATTAACGTTCACCTTGAGATGCTTTAGCATTGCGCTCCTCATCGCCATTCTCACTCGTGTTTGTTTCAGAGTTCTAAACCCTAGCTGCTCCTGGTTGTGAAGAATAGATAGAGAGTCTAGATGATGAAAAAATGGACTATGTTTTCCAAAATGTTACTTCTATTTCAATTAATATAAATCCGGTTAAAAATCAGGTCCAGCCGGGTTTTAAAAAAATAGCCGTATTCTTAAATAGTGTCAAAACACAATGCTTGATAAGGTTTTTGTGTTTGTGTTTTGTATTTGTAAAGCCCGTATAATTTTGAGGGTTGTATTTTGAAACACATCAATTGATGTGTTTCGAAACACAAATAGGGCCCACGTGAAAATACAACTATACCCCTCAAATCTCACGTGAAAAATCCATTATCCCAACCGTATATTTAAACAATATAATAATTCTCATAATTGTCTAAAAAAATACTGCACTATTGGCAAACATAAAAAACTTACATAAGAAACCACACATACAATCTGCGTTTTTTCGGGTTGAACCGGTCAGATCGAGTAGACTTGCAATTTATTTATTTTAAAAACTTTACAACAACTCATTATGACTTTCCTACATACTCCCTCCGTCCCTTTCCACGGGCTCGGACAAGTTTTTAAGAGAATAGTAAATAAATTAGAAGAATTAGTTAATAAAATAGGAGAGATAGTTACTAAATTAGGAGATTGATTTTCCATTTAAGGGATAGTAAGTTGAAATTGGAACGTACCAAAATGAAATATAAGAAGTTGAATTCGAGGCGAATGGAGTACATTCTAGACCTGGACGATCAGGTTAACCCAATACCAAATGTTTATGAAGTGTTTACAAAAATATTAAAAAACATCAACTATTCACAATAAAATATAGTCTATTCAAACCGAACATAATCTATTTACACCATAACATTAACAATAAAATACTCATTCACACTAAAAGATACCGGTATAAATTGAATTATATCATATTTACACTAAAATATCAACATATTATATGTACTATTTTAAGATAAAACATAGTAAATTTTTAATGAATAACATAGACTATTGAAATGAACATCAACAATTTGGTACAACAACATCAACCACAAACTAGTTCATATACATTATTAAGTTTATGAATAACGCAGTCTATTTACATATAAACATGAATTTGAGGAAACATCATCATCAGACATGTGAATTACCTAATCGACATATTGAATTTAAAGCAAATATATTGAAGTTGATGACTCTTAAGGTACTAGTAATTCATAGTAATAACCTAAATTATGTTAAAGTTTGTTTTTTCTTTAGTGTAGGAGATGCTACATGACAAAGCTAACAAATTTGCTTTAATCAACAGAAGATTACTCTAGAGAAGTTGAGTTGTTATCTAGCTCCAAAAAATGGAGTATGTTTTCCAAAAATGTTACTCCTATTTCAATTAAAACCCGTTAAAGAAGTTCTTCATGTGAGAGTTAATGTATTGGAAAGTCCAAAAAATTACAGCACTGATCTAAAATTGAACTGGACGTGACTGACGACAGTAATGTAGTAGTATATCTAAAGTTTGTTTCAGCACTGATCTATTCTATATTTCTATTGTCTACAAAAACCAAGTGAATACTCAAAACCAGTTTCCAAACACAACGCATGCACCCAACAATCATTCTTTACTTTTGCTTCTCTCTTTCAGTTTCTTTAAAACTTGCTGGCTGGCTATTTTCTTTGCTGTCTCTTTGTTTGCTCCTGAACCCCAGCCCCCGTACATGACTCCATTCACTTCGACTTCCACCGAAACACATGGGACTCCTTTCTCATCACGAACTACCTCCCTTGCTAATGTATAATGCTCCTTCTGACATAATTCGTTCAATTCTTTAACAGGATGGGGCTTCAGTTGCTCAAGTGTCACCAATGGCTCAAGAAGAGGCCTTATGCTTTCAAAAACTCTCTCTTTATCATATCCTGAATCCACATAGATCGCACCTGCTAGAGATTCTATCACATCCCCAAGTACCTACACCAATCATATCCTATACTTACATGATCGATCCATCACTTCTTTTCTAAAACTATATAGTATATTATTTATTGGATTAATTGGATATATACTCTACAGCATATTAATATTGCAACTAAAGGACTTACTCACCTTTGGGAAACTTATCTCGGAATCATAGCCGAATGTTGAGACAGACTTTGCTTTCTTCACGTCTTGTACAGCGTTTGCCATCTGTCGATGGAGCTCTGGTGACAGATGAAGAATGTGTTTGTGCAAATCATTTTTTATTGCTGATAGAGCATAGCAATCATTATTTACAGACGCAGACCTCAGATCGGTTAGCATCCCGGGAGATATTCCCGGATATTTCTTATATAGGTGCAATGTGATCAGATAATCAAGTACAGCATCGCCAAGAAATTCCAAACGCTGCATATTAAATTTATCTCAGAGGATGTCACAAAAAATGACAATCTTTATGTCAAAATATTACTTGTGTAAAAAGAAAAACTCGAACCTGATAGCAATGCGGAATCTCAGGCAGCATATATGACCCATGAGTAAGCGCTTCTACTAGAAGGGAAGGATCTTTGAATGAATAGTTCAACAATGTCTCCAAGTATCTCACATTAACTGCCTCAGGGATAACTGACAATTCCCTTCTGTAAGGTGAGTCGACTAAATCCACGCTGATTCCGAGCCATGCCATGAAGGACAATGCAGCACGTTCACCTCCAGCAGTAAGAAAAGTGCCTATTAATGCCTCAACAACGTCTGCAATTCTCTTACTCTTGATTGTTTTACTTCCCCAACAATAAACTTTTCGAGATGTAAGCAACTCTTCTCTTAATTCATATTGAGCATTACCTCCGGGTATTATCCATTTCTTGGGCTCAAATGGTTCGTCGCGTATAAAGCCCTGCAGATTTGAAGAGTTGCATCATCAAGATTAAAATCCTTGACATAAAAATTAGAGAGAGAGAGAGAGAGAAGGAAAAGACTTTGAAATAAAGAGCAGAAAAACGTGACATCTACTTCATGAATGCTAATCAAGATTCCCATTTCCAAAACAAGTCGAAACGAACTTTTACTATTACCATAATTTTGTGATCACAGCCCAGCTTACACAATGCCGCATTAGAAGTTATTCTTTTTCTTCTGAGGGTAAGAAGGCCCTCGTGCTGACTTTGAAATGTTATAAAGAGCTGTTGACTAGAAGCATATTTGAGAAAAGAGTCTCCAAGAGTCTCCAGTGATTCAAGATGAATTTTCTCAAGACATTGTTTCGCAGTTATGGCTTCCAGAACCTAACAAACAAACATACATAAAGTAGCCAGTGATACTGATATACTAAAGAAACTACAAATTTGGATATAAATGACGGTGATGATTTTATACACTGAGAGTAGGAATGGAAACAGTCTGGGTGCACTGATCTGCATGGATTCTGAAGAGATTGTCAGCTATAAGCAACGACTCGATTCGGTGCATTATGGATGGTAAAAACGAGAAAGAATAAAAAGTTGAAATAGAAATTGGAGACATTATAATCTCGCAGAGCTCAGGCGGTAATTCATAAGATAAATTACATGGTTCTGCAAAAAAAAAAAAGAGTCAGGAAAGGTTAACATCCAGTTAAATTCTTTAGCAAGGTTGTTATCAATACATAATCTAAAAATGTACGTGTTACCTTTTGTTCGCTGAGGACATCTCTGAAGGTAGTTATGCACAGTAAATATGCGTTTCCCCTTAAGAAGGGTTTGCCCAGGAAGTAGCAGGTCGATTCCATGTCTGCAGATGAGCATTCATCCGTTAATCTCACAGCATATCATGTATTTTACCTAAAATTGTAACACACTAACACTTTGGGTAGGTACCTACTTTTGTTTATAGTATTGTATGTAAGTCATAGATTCTCCGGTGTCAAGCTCCATGTAGGTACTACCATCGAAACCATCCATATTGCCAGTTACGCAATACAAAACATTAGTATGCGGTGTTCGTACTAAGGAGTTTTCTAACATGCAGCTACACACCAAACCACTCTTTGTGAGCATAGAACCTTTGCCCAGACAGTGATCAGTATGTTTACTGGAGGAAGAATCATCCAAATATCGTACCGAGTTGATGAATTTCCAATTGATGGATGTGCATGTGCTACTCTGGTGCAATTTTATGGATGGGAGGAGAAGGTAATCAAGAATTGCAGAACCATTTTTATCCAGTAAGTTGTCTTTTGGAAGCTTTTCTATATTATTGTGAAGCAGAACCCTGAACACATCAGTTTGAAACTTCAGGCACATAGCAATCTGGAATCGAAATTATATAACACACTTTAGTTGCCTATTGTTTATACTCAAGTCCAAACAGCTTAAAACAATTGTAACTGAAGCATACCTGCTCAGAAGTCAACAACACATGCGAAAAATACTTGAGCCTTACACTCAATTTTCCCCTGTCGACATCTAAATCAAAGTCCAACGTTTCTAGATCATTATCTAGCCTTGTATTAATGGCCAGCACAATGTCTTGAAGTTTTACATCATAGTAAAAGTTTCGACGTAGTTCAATCAAATAGCAGTGGTAAACCTTTTCAGCCTCATTACCACCAGGGCTAACCAATTCCGGCGGGAAATATACAGGACGTTCTTGGAAACGTTCAAATCCTGTAAAATCAGACAATTTCAAGATTAATGATATAACAATTAAAGAGCTTAGTCCGGAATAAATTAAGGACAAGGAAATACCATTTTCTTCAACTTCCATTTCTTCCTTGACGATATCCGGAACAAGATTGTTGGTAAGGGCACCTATCTCGTGAAGCTTCTTACAAGCTTCTAAGCATGCTAGTTGCTTAAGTGACTTGTTGTTTCCCCGAACAGTAACAGCTCGTATAGGGGAGCTGCTGGGAAACTGCAGGGTACAAACTCCCAAACTTTTGTCTATGTTGAACTGAGGATAAGGCTTAAAGTACCTATTATTCAAGAAAGCTAGAAATGGTTATTGCACATCCACACAAATTCAGAAAGAAGTATGACTCGAGCTCAATGAACAGAACAAACCCGTCGGATGGCAGTCTTGAGCAATAGAAGTAAATTAATTGCACACTGGCACTTAACGTCACCATGGCTCCTGTGCTTTCAACTTCATACCGTGGCTCATCAAACATGTCATCATCAAGAGTTTCACAGGGAAGATCTGCATGCTTCAGAGATTCTCTCCGCATCATATCTCCACTGGCTATATAATTTTGAACCCGAGAAATAGCAGAACTATCGCCACTGTTCAGAAACAAAATCATAATTAAATGTGAGAACATCAAAATGTGAATATGTAATACAATTGAGAAAGGAAGTGCAAGAAAAGCTAACCTTTCCACCATCAATACAAAGTCCGAGTTTGGACTACGAGCACGACCACGTGATTGGATAAAGCTACATACGGTGTTGGAGGGATCAAACCTGATCACAAGATTGCAACTTTGTACATCTAATCCCTCTTCAAGCATGGCCGTCGCAACAATGATGTTAACCTGCAAATGTAACATAAAGCTATTAGTTTAAGATCAGCGAAGGATCTAGTTACATAACCAATATGCCATATCACTAAGAATCACAAGTATCAGAGAACAATGAATGCCATACCGTCCCCTGACGAAATCGATCAACAATAGCATTCTGCTCTTTTCGACTTTGTGTGTACAGCTTAGAGCTGTATCCGCCTGTGTATTCAGCTGTCCATCCAGGTAATTCTTGAAGCATCTCATTTAGTAGTCTGCTGATAACGATCGCCGTCACAATTCTCTCAACAAAGACTATACACCTCATATCCTTAATGTCCCTGTGAGTCACAACAAAGAAGGAATCATAAACAGATGAATCAATGAATAGCCATGAGTATTGAAAATAGACAAGTAATTTGTATGATCAATCAGCAGCAGAATCATAATCTTATCCATATTTCGCAGAACATAGGCACGCATGTATATGTCTGTGCAAGTATATGGGCAGATGAAATGAAAGCACAATTGCCAAGTCAGCAAACCTGTATTCAAGGAGAGTCTCAACAAGACAGGCAACCTTCGAAGTAAGATATCCAGCAGTCATATTAGCTTCAATATCACGGCCTATAGACCATTCTTGATAGACAAACACTAAAAATAAGCAAGGTCCAACTAGAACAGAAAAAGTTGCAAGCTTGAACAGGTGACCTAGATTGAAATGTCAAAAGTACCAAATGTTGGCATGGATACAGATAGTACTTTAGCGGCTTCTGTACTGAAACTTCTAATGACTTGATCACCAGATGCGTCCATCTTACCCCATTCAAAAATATCTTGTTCCACATGAGAGCAGGCCTTTGCTGCCTATATATATCAAGAGGATATTTATGTCACACATCAGGGTACATTAAGAAAATTGAATATTGATAGTGTACTCAAATTTAATTACCTCCATAGCTAACCATACACCGAGCTCTTTTATACAAAACATAAAGTTATTTAAAATGTAATCCAATCTTCTCTTCGCTGATTTAGCCGTAGATGCAGAGATAGTGGATGAGCTAAGAGAATTCTTGTGCTGATGAAAGTACAAGTATGGTCAGTGCTTCTGGAGAATATAAAGTTACATAAAAGAGATGGGAGCTTTGCCCAATGATTAGGCGAAAAACATTCAGCCACATTTTCGACTACTCACTTTTGGACAAGAAAAGGTAGCTTCAAGATGGTAATCAACTAGGAAGAACAGAATCTTATACAAGAGACAGTAACTAATGGTCAAGTGACATAGAAACACTTGTGTATATTATTAGGTGCACTCATGCACATACCTTTTCCATTAATTCCTTCAAACAATTCTCCAGCTGCTGAGATGTGAGTTGCGGAATATCAATGTGCTTGTACATCTTCAGTTTTGGAGTCGAAAATGTAATGTACTTGCTTAACTCAGAAACCGATTCACATGTGAAGACCTTCAGTAATATGGGAAAAAAATGCTGTTACAGAGACAAGAAATCTACAGAACCCAATTCACATAACATGCACAGAAGGCTTGCATTAAAGCAACATATAAATGATGTCTACAGCTTCCATTGATGAAGTACAAGTACTGAGATCAGCAAGAGACCTTTGAGTGCATAAGAGTTTCAAGTTCACTAATCTGCTTCCAGTAGTCTCCTCCGGTGCGCGAACCTGATTATACAATAAAAATAAATATAAAAATAAAATCCTGTGAAAAATCGGTAAATACAAAGAAAAATGAAGTGATACTTTTAATTACACAAACCTTTAGCCTTTATAGGTGATGCTGTCATCCCAAATACTCTAGGAAGCGATAGATTATTTTCTCTTAACTTACGATGATAGAATTCCTGCAATCCAACAGATACTCAGACGTCTTAAATCAAAAGATGGTACAGAACATGGAATGTGCATCAAGCATTTCGTGATTTAGGAACAAAAGCTACATACTTTCATGATGAGAGCATATGAGTGTTTGCCTCTTGCATTATGGCATTCATCAAATACGAGAACTTTTATCTGCTCAAACAGCAAAAACCTGCGCCTCAAGGCATCTAGCAATATTTGAGATGTCATTACGAAGACCTGAAGCACAAAATACTTCATCTTTTAATATATCATGACAAAACCCTGACAAGACGACTAATTACATAGAAATGGAAATGTGCATATATGAAACAGCAGAACACCTCATGCTTATCCTTCTCATGTTTCCATGTGTCCTCGTTCCAAAAGTCCACACCCATCTCACCGTAATACTTGCCCACACTCAAGTCAGTGTGCATTGCCACAACTTCAGCTTGCTACATAAGCATCATAAGACGATGGTAAAATCAACGAAGTTCTAATCTTATCCTATTGCAAACTAGAAAGGAACATGTATTCTACCAACTTCGGTAAGAGCTAGGCACAAAAGGGGGACTCAAAGTGATGATTGCATTATTTATAGACAAGAGTGTTACTAAACGGAAAAAAAATTGGGAGCAATAAAAAATATCATGGCTTATGCTTGTTTTCGCTAAATAATAGATGGTGCTTTTGTAAATTATGAAGCATGATACACATAATTCTGTTTTGATTTACCAAATACATTCCATAAAAATCCATCCACGAGTAGAAGTACTGATTTGCATAATGAAATAAAAATACCACATACACACCTGGTGAACCAGTACAACTGTAGGAACCAGGAAAACAGCAATGTTAGGCGAAGGTTTTCTTAGGACTCCGGCATAACTACGGAGAAGCATGATCGAGATCAGAGTCTTCCCAGTACCGGTCTCAAAGAACACTACTGTGTTCTGTCTCAACGCTTTCTCCAAAGCTTCAAGCTGATAACTACAAGCACAGTGAGGATAACAAAAAGAAATAAGATATACACATATGAGAACATCCACATTCTTGGTATATATTAAAACTGAAAAGTCAATTAGCAAGCATAGATAGAAGCAAGATTATCTTCTATTCAACATTGTTCAATTGAAATTTCATTTTCATGTAGTACGTGATTAAGCATAAAAACTGTAAAGAACATAGATTTGTCCGATGCAGCAAGAGATAAATTAAATTTTGAATTATTGAAAAGGCTAACATAAAATTATTACCTTCTTGCAAAATGGATTGGATCAGCAACAGTGTGCTGGTATCCTCCATCTTCATTCGTAGCAATTCTGTCCATCGGGGTCTCTTTTATCGTCACTACAAAAGCACAACATCAAGGTCAGTTTTGTACTTCCTAACACTGAAATGAACGTCAGATACCAGAACCAACAATTCAATGACTCATAAAGACAGAATACATATTCTGATCATCAGCATTAATAACGTGTTAGATGCAAGTTGATTGCCACCAAGTACTAGTTCCAAACATCAACTGATACGAGAAGAAGAAAAAATCACATGGATTTGCTTCTTATTTATAATCCTGAAAACAGAAAGTTAATCATTCAAGTGAAATAATCGAAAGAAATGAAATGTTGTACCTGAGAAAATGAAATGTGCACAGCTGCCTACCACAAAACAACGGCTCAGAGAAAAATGAAGTTTAAAGATTTGTTAGGTCATGAAACCCTTATGAGAACACGGATATGATGAGGCGAGGTTTCCATTTATAAACCACATTATACATACCAAGTATACTGCAATAATTTTGGCGTTAAAAAAAAGGAGTGCATAAAATTGATATGGCAAATAGCACGGAAGGCCAATTGCGTATTCTGTGAAGATTGTGCAGTAGTAGTTTGAGTAAAATGGAGCATTAAATGAAATGGTAGATACATTGAGTAAAGTAGGAGTGATGAATTGTGATTGAAAACATAAGCAAGGAGTAGAAAAAAGAAAGCAAGTAAAGTATATACTGCATATAGTCAGTTGGGTTGGGTTGGGTGAAAATGTGGAATGAATATAAGATTCTACTACTACTACTACTACAAGTAGTCAGTCTGTCGAGTACTAGAACAAGAAGAAGACAGAAGAAAGAATTGAGAAAGAAATTCAATACATACACACATATAGAGGGAAAGGAAACCTGGCTACAATACATACAGTATATATTAACAAGGGAATGGAATGGAAGGCAAGGCAAGAGAAGAGTGATTTGTTGATGAAAATTACCTACCTCACCTCACCTCACCTCAGCTCTTAAGTGGGTGGCCGGAAGGGAAATAAACAGACATAACATGATGAATTGATGCTGCTACTGCTGATGATGATGATGAAACAACAAATTAATTAAGACTAGCTACTTACATGCAACTCAGCATTAGACTCGATAGATCAGTCGAATTTAATCAAGTCAGGTGAATGTATATATACACTCCTAGTCTAGTCTACAACACAAACACAAAATCCAGTGAAAATCAAGTAATGAAGTGAATGATAAATCAATACTCTACTAATGTGATCAAATCAATTAATTAAGAGATAGATGAATCGGAATAAACAAGCAAAGCAAGCGTACCTTTTGACTATTGCAGTACAATGCATACTTAGGAAGGAAGGAAGGAATAAAGGGTTGAGTCGCCAACAATCAAGTACAGTGTATAGAGTAATACAGTACACTGGTACAGTGCATTCATTCAATCAATTGTATCTCTCCTATATTCCAACGAACAAGACTCGACTCGACTCGTATTTATACGTAATGACTACTGCACTATACTCCTCCTCCTTTGTAGTAGTTTGTTTGTACCACCTAATTCTCCATTTTTGCACAATTATTTAACTTTTACAATATTAACTACAAATAATTTTGTAACATTTTCAATTGAATTCCAATAAAAAATTATATTCAACATTTTATTATTTCAGATTAAGATTGATTTGCAATATTCTATTCCTCTGTTTCAATAAAAGCGTTCATCTTTTTTAGAAATTTTAACCGTAAATTACTCTTAAATTATATGCAAAAAAATATAAAATAAAGTTATATTAGTAAAATATACTT
>JAYMSR010000164.1:0-18580 GCA_036897825.1 Plantago rigida
GTTATTCTCTCCTATAGGAAATGTATTAGTCTTTTTCGTTTTTTGTTTTCATTTATTGTTATTAATAATAATAATTAATATTATTTTATTTTTTTGATAATTGGTATTTTGCATATAGTTTAGGGAATTATGGACCTCAATTCATCTTTTTAGCCAGATTTTTTTTTGCTTTCCCTTTTCATAGCTCAAATCAGTAATGCAGGCAGAATGGACCGGGATGTGAATTTGATTTGATTCTATGTAGTGTGTGCCATGATCTTACATTGGAAAAGACCTCAAAGTTTTTCGCTTTGTATGCAGCTATTTATTGAATTAAGTGTCCACATTTATGGATAGAGTTCTGAGTTCCACTTAATTCTAATCTTTATTGGTCCATGTTATCTTGCATAGATTTTGCTCTTGCATGACCTATTAATTGCCAAGCACGTGGGTAAAGGAGCTAATTTATTTTCTCCTGATGCAGATTCTGTAATGTCTATAACTCATAGTGAATCTGACGAACCAAATAGTCTTCACAGTTCTGGGGATTCTAAAGAGTCGACTGATGATCAATCTAGAGGTAAGAAAGTACTCTTTTCTCTAAATACTTCTAAAAAGTTCAGGGTGTTTACAATACTGTATATGTCGTCCGGTGATAGTCAAAAGATTAGTCTTGTGGTGCTGTTATTGAAACAACTAAGGAACTTTGGAAAAATTAGTTTCTTCTTTTTCCTTTTCTTTTCTTTTTTTGTTTTCGGGCCTTACTTGGTCTGGAACTAGTGTATCTGCGCACCGAAGTTACTTATCTGGTATCACCAGTAAATAGTTGAATGCAACACATTAATGTGAACTCTTTCTTTTGAAACTTTACCAATTGGCGGAAACGATATGTATAATTTTGCCATGAATCATATATTACGTGGACGAATAAGTATGGTCTATGCAATTCCACTTAGCCACTGTACTAGTGCGCAATCCATTCCATGGCATGCTAAAATATAGTGTGTGTGGTTCTACAGTATATTTTCTTCTTTATTATTCACAGCTACTTATACTAAGACACTGACACAAATGTTGCCAAAATCCTTTTGATCTTCTTCTCCTCGAATTTTACACGTTCACACGCAGAGAAAGGGCACTTACTTGTGTTTCTTTTCTGAGTTTTCTCTTAGACTAGTCTTAGATTTGAATGCATTATGTTCGCTGATTACAAGACCTTAGTACTTGGTAATTTGCGTTGGTTCTCAATATTGGGTAAAAATCACATTTCTTTCAAGAATAATGTTAATTGCTCAACCTTGTATTAGGTGATTATCAAGTGGAGGGAGCAACAGATGAGTTTAGGTCAGTGATTTCACCTGTGGCGATTGCATCAAATAATTTGTTTACTGCTGAGGATGTAGTCCATGGAATAATCCATAAAGTCCGCCCCACTTCTGAATCTGAGGAGAAGAGAAGGGAGGTCGTTGGTTATATTCAGAGATTAATTGGAAATTGTCTTGGTGTTGAGGTCGATATTCTATCTACTACTGTCTCCTTTCATTTCAGATGTCTTCTTTCAAGTTTTGAACATCTACAGATCTAATTCTGCCTTTTAAATCTGCTGATGTTTGGATAGCATAGGTCTTGTAAGTGACATAGTTTTTATTCTGTATCCTGTTGTTAGTATAACCAGATGTGTAGGGTCATGAATAAATTTACAATGACACATGGTTTTTGGGGATGCTTGTATGAATATCTCTAATGCGTCGTTATAAATGGTGGGATAATAGCTAATTTGTCCGAATCCTGTATGCATTAATCAATGCACAACGATATGAGTGGAAGAATTCTCTGTTAATGCATAGCTAAGGTTCTAGTGAAGCCGGGTAAATTCCCGATATTTCCTGCATTGTTTAGCTAAGATTTGATATCTGTTAAATTTGGTATGCAAACAATGTATTGATGTTCCCTTACAGCTGGAAGGGAAATTATGTTTTTAAATAGCTTCTCGGCTACTTCACTGCATAATTAGTAGGTTACAGGAGAGTTTGAAGTAGAGTTATTTCCAGTTGATATAAATGGTGACCATCTCTGTGTTTTTCCATGCACATGTAGTACGTGGGTTTAGTTTATTCTGTTGAGCGACCTTGCCTACAATAAACAGAAGATTCACTCATCTGTTGTGCACTACAAAACGTTAATGACATACTGTTAGTTGCAATTTTGCAATCATCATTATTTCGTCCCTTCATTTTTGTAGAGCTCTCATATCCCCCCCCCCAAAAAAAAAAACCCGAACCCCCCAGGATCCATAACAAATTTGTGGGCGATGGATTGCTAGAGATATTTTTTGGACATTCGACATATCAGTGCAACCCCATTTTGCTGCATTTCTTGATTGTGTTGAATAAAGAATCATTATAGATTGCAATACCCTTGTCCACTATCCTTATGGTGCATAAACTCCCGGGCTTGGTCCACCACATAAGGTTCATAAAAGGCACTAGAGAACCACAGTGACAGGCTTGTTTCTCGTTACATGTAGTGTATATTACAAATATTATCCAGAGTAAATCACGGTCCATACGTTGACTTTCCGTTTGATCTTATTTATATGGTTAATGCCTTTAGTATTTGCACGAAACCAGTGTACCATGTTTATTGGTGTCTGTGACACTCGTGCATGCGTCAGGAAACTCTTTTATGAGTTTTTTGGCACGATGGTGCTGCTGATCTTGCTTTTCTTCTTTGTCAAACCTTCCTGATATATTTCTTAATAATTTCATATAAAAAATTTTTGCAGGTACTTCCATATGGATCAATGCCTTTAAGAACTTATCTACCAGATGGGGACATTGATTTGACTGCATTTGGTGCTGCAAACTTTGAGGATATGTTGGTTGACGATATGAGATTTATACTTCAAAGAGAGGAGAAAAATATAGCTGCTCAATTCAGGATAAAGGACGTCCAGCTTATCCGAGCTGAGGTATGTATCTTCAATTTTTTATGGAAACATGCTAGAATTGGTACTATATTGGTTCCCCCTTGGTCACAGTAGAGACCAGCTTGGTGACTTAAGTGCCAACCAAACCAGTTTTACAGCTTGTTTTAAAACTGGTTTTATAGGAGACTTCCTCACCTGTAAAATGATTGGTGCCAATGCCATATATTGATCTTTGACATTCCTGTTCATTGAATTGTTATGAATACTCTAATCTGAGTCCTCTCTGCCTGTCCAGCCTTACGGGGAATCCTTGCTGCGAGATACATTTTCTGTGCAGTAAATCATAGAGGCGCAGTTTAAACAGAACTATAAAGTGTGTGTAGTTTCACTGGCTTCTGAATAGAACAGCGTTATGCAAACATGGGCTCTCCAGCATTAATTAAGTACCCATATGCGATTAGTTTCTGCCGAGTGTCCGCTTTAGTTTTATACACTTAAATAAGGTGCTCAAATGAGATAGGACTAGAGAATTTTTAATGATCTCTTTCGTGTATTCTAGAATTTGGTGCATCTTTTTAATTGTTTGCTGTCTTACTGATGGAAAGTACTTGTGCGCAGGTGAAACTTTTAAAATGCATTGTTGAGAATATTGTGGTTGATATATCATTCAATCAAATTGGCGGTCTTTGTACCTTATGTTTTCTTGAACAGGTAATTTTCTTGTCAGGTCATTGAAAAGTTGAGATTTACATGTAAATCCTTGACTAAGAGCTTTATCAGAACGTCTACAGCCAGTCTCCTATTTAGGATTTGTAAATTGAACCATTCATGCATCTTATTAGTATAGATGTTTAATGGACTTTCCTCTAAAGCGAGTATACTTTATGTTTAGGCTATGCTTTAAATCTTTACCCTTATGGAATATAAATTTCTCCTTTTCTGGGATATCTGGGTGTAATGCCCAACCTAAAAATGCTAGTGTGATAGTGAAAACAAGGTTAACAGTTAGTTCTATGCAAATATATATGCTCAAGAAATAAAGAATTTACAGAGAGTTTTATAAGATTCGTAATTACTTTAATTAAAAGAATTAATTATTATAAGCAAAGATAGCATAGTGCATCAAGTTTAACAATTTGTTCTATTCAAATATGTATGCTCAAGAATTAAAAAAAATACAGAAAGTTTTAGGCATGCATAATAAATAAATTGAAAGAATCTATTAAGCAAATATAGCAGTAGTATGGGTGGTTGCCAAGGAACTCATCAGGAATGGGCTGGATAGGCATCTTTCCGGGAGGCACAAAATTCACCAGTATTTGAGTAACTCACCCGCTTGAAACATCAACATCCCAACACAAGTTTTTGACCCATTCTCCACAGTGACGTTATCCTGAGGCCTATGGATCAGGATTACCTGATCGATAATACCGTAGGCCAGTCGTGGTTCGCGCGCGCACCTGAGCGCTCTGGTTTGTGTGTCGATTCGCCGTGTTCAGTGAATCGGAGAAGTGAAGGTGAATGTAGAACTAAAAGGATCAAATGCTATTCCCCAGCATTCTGTTTCACCTAAAGTTGTGTTCCCATTCTCTATATTCAGAGAATCAGAGAAATTATGGTAAATGGAAAAAATGGGCATCGTCTCACCTCTATATTCGGAATCAAGTTACAAAAATGAAAGATTCACATTCCAAAAAGTAGCGAATTATATTCTGAATTGTGATCCTCTGGCGAATCGATTCTTTATAAGTGGAGAATCGCGAACTGCGTTCACTTTCCGAGTGACTAGCATAAGAATACGGGAGTCCGTATTGTGTGCTTTTTAGAAGGTGAAACTTTCTTTATGAGAGCATGTTTTGTATTGTTTAAGATTTAGATATATTTCCAGCAGAAGAGGATCTAACAGTTCTTTCCTTTACTTACTTTTACAGTTTTACTAGCATGATATTAATTTTTTGTTTTTTGGCAGATTGATCGCTTCATTGGAAAAAATCATTTGTTTAAGACCAGTATTATATTGATAAAGGCATGGTGCTATTATGAAAGTCGTGTTCTTGGATCACATCACGGCTTGATTTCGACATATGCTTTGGAGACGTTGGTGTTATATATTTTCCATCTATATCATTCAAAATTGGATGGACCATTAGCTGTGAGTAATTACTAGTATAACAATTTCTTAACAAAGAAGAAAAGAGTCTGAAAATCTCCATCTAATGTTTTAATTTTGACCGAAGGTTCTATACAAATTTTTGGATTACTTTAGCAAGTTTGATTGGGAAACCTATTGCGTTAGCTTAAGTGGACCCATCCGCCTTTCTTCATTACCGGCTATTGTGGGTAAGCACATACTTTTGTTAGGTCACATCTACCCCTTACACTAGATAGTAAAGTTAATATTCAACTACTTGTGATCTCCCTTTGCAGTTGAGATGCCAGAAGATAGTGACAAGGATTTACTGTTGACCAGTGAATTTATGAGTTATTGCGTCGACAAGTTTTCTGTCCCTTCTAGAGGTGGTGATCAAATTTCTCGTAGATTGCAGCAAAAATTTCTAAATATAGTGGATCCCTTGCGAGAGAACAATAATCTTGGCCGGAGTGTCAGCAAAGGTAAAAGTTGCTTTTGGTAGTCATGTCCATCAAAAAATGGTCATGGTGGCAGTTAGGTTCATCATCTAGCTTTCCAGGGCACTCCCCCATTCACATAAATGCGATTTATATCTTGTGCCATGGCGTATCTAACAAGATTATGTCTCTTGTTGTTTCTATTTTATGCACTAGATAGTTGCAAATAGGGTAGTTCCCTGTACAAATCTTATGGTAGCCTGATCATGAATTTATAACGTTAAACTTGATGTAATTAAATTATTTATAAACTCAAGCACCTCAAAATTGGAGTATTCAACTTGTGCTTTTGTGCCATTTTAAGGTGATCACTGATCACATTCAATCCCAATGTATCATCTTTTCTAATTTTAGTTTGTAATCTTTTTTTTTTTTTAATAGCATTTCTATTTGACCTGAGTCCTGTATATTTCCTTCCTTCCTTGAGAAAGAATCTGAACTACATTTCGCTGGAGAGGCTTGGTTTATGTGGCTCTAAGTGCTAAATTTTTGCTGTCTTGGTTGGTCCCAAAGAAATTTGGTAAAGAAATTCATTGATTTTATGTTCTATATTAACTTTTCGTAGCATCTTTTCTTAACAGGAAACTTTTACAGAGTTCGCAGTGCATTCACTTACGGGGCAAAGAAACTGGCTCGAATACTTGCGCTACCAGAGAAGACTATTGCTGATGAACTTAATAAATTTTTCTCAAACACCATGGCAAGACACGGAAGTAGCCTGAGACCCGATATCCAGGATTTCAACCCATCAATCACTTGCAGCGGCTTGATCTCTTTACCACCTGCTTTCGAGATGCTTAAGTTTGATAACTTATATGAAGATGCAACAAGAGATTCTCGCTCCTGCACAGATAGTTCACCCAATATTTTAACCAAAGGGATTGAGGTGTCATCTGATTCTACAAATGTAGAGCCAGACAGAGATTTGGTGTTAACAAATCGGTTCCGTGGAGATGCAAACGAACTTGCCTCATCTGGTGGTCATCTTCGAGGTCTTAAAATATCTAAAGCTTCTTCCGAAAGTTTAAGTCCAAAGAAGCAGACGGACCGGGTCAGTCCAGTCGGTAAATTCTATTGTGCGCCACACCAGTTTTTTGGTAATTCCAAATTCCAAACTGACAGTTCCAATGATGGAAACCAAGACCCAGATAAGATGGAGGCCAAGTGTGAAAGCCAAAAAGAAAACCGGTTGGATGAGAAACATGAGGTAGTGGCCCCAAGTACACCGGGTGATTTTCGTCTAAACCACGAGCAGGTTCCACTGGCAAATGGTGAGGTAGCTGGGTCTTTGAACACATTGACAGATCTCACTGGAGATTATGATAGCTACTTTCAGCACTTACAATATGGCCGATGGTTCTATGAGTCGGGTATGCAATCTCCGCATATACCCTTCTCTCCCAATGCTCTGTACCTGAACAAACCATGGGATGGAGCCCATCCTCCACAGCTTAAGCGGAATGGGTTCTCCAATCAGCATCCTAATGGCAGCCATCATGGTCCTGCAGTGTATGGTAGGCCGCCGCACATGCTAATGCAGGGTGTGCCATTTGGGTGGGAAGAGGGGCCAAAGCATCCCCGAGGGACAGGATATTTTCCGCACATCCCCAACATTGTAAGATACTTGTGCAATTAAACTCTAATCCATCATATTTCTTAGTTGTAACTTATATTATAAATTGATCGGGATTAACCTTGTTTTGAATGAGTTCATGAATGCATGAATATACATGTCATTTGTTACGGACCTAGATTAGGGGTTCTGTTTTTATTAGAATATATAATTTTGGTTTAGTTAGGGAAGTTGCTAGGATATCTCAGGTAAAAGAAAGTCTTCTATGTTTCATTTTCCTATCCCCCATCATCATGCATTTATTCCGAGTGAGATTGCACGACTGGCTGCGCAATAATATCATGCAACTTCTACCAATCTTATCATTATTTGTTGAAAATCTTTGCCTTTCCAGAATCATCCGCGTCACCCAAGGCCTCCAGTCATGCCAAGGCCACCTTTCTGCAATGGGCGAAACATGATCTTCCCAGGGTCACATATGGAAATGGGCAACCATGAACCATCGCAATCTCAAGTCTCTAGTGAGAAAAATATGCCAGTTGGTTCTTTTGATAGCCATCAGATGTTTCCTCCTCAAGGGAATGAATATCCCAACTCCAATGGTTTTATTCCCCAACAAGAAGTGATTCCAGACTTCGGGTCGTTTGGCCATGAACCTAGAGCATTCATGCCTGAAAGCAAGCAACAAGTACCCGTCTCTTCTTCACTGAGAACTCCATCGGACAAGCAGAAGTCACATCCTGATTTTGTTGGAGAGAAGGATAGGTAAAAGAATTTCCCAAGCACATACTTATACCAAACCATCTCTGGTTACTGATGTTGCTGGTTTGAGCGATTTCCCTGCTTTAAACGTGTAGGATTTCTGTGATGAATGCATACCATCTCAAAGATGAAGATGACTTCCCTCCATTATGAATGGTCGGTAACGTGATCCAGTATATTGTGACCTACAGTTGTTTGCTACAATAGATTTTGCATATAAATTTTAAGCCCGAGGTTTCTGCCTATGTGGCTTGCCTGCTGATCCGAACAATATATACAGTGAGGTTACTTCTTTCTAAAGTTTATGAATTCAGGTACATTCTGGTATAACTTTTTTACTCCATGGTTTGGGGAGTATAGATAGCTTGGTGCTTGGTGTAGCAGCAGTAGTAGTAGAGAAGTTAGAACTTCTTGACCGAATTGTTTTTCACCATCGTGCGTTTGTTGTACTGTAATGTTGCAAATGCTAGGTGTATATTTTACAGAGAGAGAATGTTCTCTCTTGTTGCTGAAATGATAGAAATTGGTTTTAGACTACGACCTGAGCTTAAATGTTTTTCTGTTTATAATTTCACTTAGTTTGTGCAATGTGTGTTCCTGTTTGTTTGGTCAAGGGTGGCGGAAATGATACAACTTAGGATGCCGCAATAGCTCCTATAGCGCAGGGGTGGCGAAACTTTTGCGCTAGCTGTTTTATGTAGATCTACTTTATTGCACTAAAAGCCAGGTTTTTTCTAGTTCTTGAGTTATGGTGAGAATGCATTCTGATTAGTGAAAAAAAGTGGTCGGGCTTGTGCATGTTATGAAAGAGACTGGCAGCATCAAAACGAGGAATTTCTTACATGTATCGAGTCTGAAATGATCCACAGAGCATTTCACACTAGAGAGCATTTAAAAGCACTCGGAGAAGTTGTTAATTGAGAATTTCATGAAGATTGTTTGTGCAGTGTCAAGTACCAGATAGGTACTTTGGGGAAAGTAGCCAAGTTTGCTCGTTAAGCTTTGCTCTATAAAGCAAAACTGATTTGAAACCGATTTAGAAAACAACTTTCCTTCAAGCCAAATGAATATTTTCCAATTCTTAGCAATTCTTGGAATTTTAATACTGTATTCGTAATTCTTAATGTGCGCTGTTAGTGCAGTTTTTAACTGTTACCCCTTAATTATACTCGACATAAACTCCAACATATGTTTGCGCCTAGAGCGCTCAAGAATTTATGATTCAAATTTCATTTAAAAGGCAGGCAATGTGTAAAAGGTATATATTCAAAGGACAACTTATGGTGCTAAATGATAGTACATCCGTAAATCAGATTTATTAAACCTTATAATTGCGAACAAGCCATATACATTAAAAAAATGCTTTTAAACTCAATTAAACTTATTTTGCAAATGCTATATATTTTTGGAGCACGAGGAGTTTATCTTAATATTAGGCTTACTACTTCTCTTTGGGTGGTCTTTGTAACCCAGGGGTTCCCATAAGATTCATAGATAAAGTTATCAACTTTATTGGATAAGCATTCTAAGTTAATAATCTAGTGATAAATCGGACATATCTGAAAATCAAGTAACGACTCTCATTGCAGGTAGGAAGGAAATTCCTCCCATTAGAGGGTACCATTAGAGGGAGTACAATGTGAAATCATACAAACCTGCCCCTTTCTTTAAAACTTTGCATTTTAAAATTTTTCGAGTCGAAAATAAAAGTTTTAAAAGTAAGGAGTCATGGGTCAAAGTCCAAACTCGAGACCGTCTGCCCAACATTGAAATGGCGCGTTGAATTAAGTGTTTTAGTTTTCCTGAAACGGGGAGGCTGAGATTCACGGCTGAGCTCACAGCCACAGGTATTGTGATTTATGAATCGAACCTAAATAAATTCTCTCTCGAATCGCAGAAGAAGCAAAAGTCGAATCGTATTATTCCTCTTTTCTCGGGTCATTTCGATTCTCTCTTTTTTTTCACTGTAAAACAATCAAACAAACAAAAACTCAGCTTCCTCTTTACCCGAACAAAAAAGCTGCTTCATCAGAATATGAATTTGAGCTGGTTGGTTGAGAAGCTGCTGTAATTGTATCTGTATCAGGTAGCCGAATGATTCAATAATGGCGGCCAATTGGCAGTGGGAAAACGCCTGCGCCGGAGCCACCGTCACCTTCTCACATCCCCTCGACGTCGTCCGCACCCGGTTCCAAGGTATGTTGGTGTATTCTATACAACACATATCAATCTATCCATCTCCATTTTTGTGATAGGGCATGTTCGTTTTAGTAAGGCTCTTTTTCGTTTTAGTAAGGCTTTCTTTCTTTCTTTGCCTTTTGTTGCTGGTATTTTATAAGTGAACGATGGGCGATTATCGAATCTACCTTCCTACAAGAATACTCCTCACGCTCTCTTCACCATTGCTCGCTCTGAGGTATTCTGCATACTTGTTCTTTTAGCTGCTTTTATCTTGTGCTATATCATGTGAAGTAGTAGTATCTTAGAATGAGTGTGTATCCGCCTTTTGTTATTTGAACGGTGAGCTAGATCGAATGGTCTATTGCCTATTAGTATTGAACAATTGATTGATTGCACTGACAGTTGGATAGAAATTGTGACAAGCAATAAAGCTTTTTCTGTTTGTGTATGGAAAACGATTCAAGATAGGATGAAAAGAGAATAGAATAAATTTTTCTTAACATTGTGAATTGTGTTTGTTCTGTTAATGAAAAGAGCACCAACTCCAAGTATCTCTTGACGTGTGTTTGGACTTGGCGTTTTCCTTTCTTGCTCAATGGGATAGGAGTAAAAAGAATTTTTAGAATTGCAAGCAACCAGCAAAGTCCTTTGCCGGCTCATGAAAGTGCACAAAGTAATTATAGAAGTAATTGCAAGTAAACATGAAGTTAGTATCTGGCTGTCTGCTATTGAATTCGCCCCTGGGAAAGTGGCAAGTTATGAATTGCTTGAGCTACGGGTACTTGCTATTAGATTTCTATGGCCAGTTGGAGTAATATGCATATCGTACCTTTAAATGCTGGACCTAGTGAAATCAAATCAAAAAGTTACTTTTGAGTTTTGTCAACTATCGTTTTATTCTTTTCCTTTTGCTATCGTGGTTTCCGTGATGTTAATTTAATATCTGAAGTACTACGAAAGCATAATGAGTGCTGCTAGTTCCATGATTTTGTTATCAACCTAAATACTGCCACTGCAGATGAATTTAATGTTCTTTTAGCCATCAAAGTTTCATATCCAAGTTTCTGTACTTTCCTTCTTTTTCCTTAACTCATGCATCTTCTCTCTTCATGCTGCTGCTGCTGCTGCTGTTTTACAGGGTCTAAGAGGGTTATATGCGGGCTTCGACCCTGCTGTTCTTGGATCAACTATTTCATGGGGTTTATATTTCTACTTGTAAGCATCACTGACACACTTATCTGGAGAACTATTGTCACTCGCTTACTGCACCTTTAGAGTCTTGCATGGATTAAAGTTCTGTTTTTCATATAATTTAGTTGTTTAATGAATAGTAGTATCGTAACTTCTCATCTTGTTTCGGTTGCCTCAGAATGGAAATATTTCAAGCCCTTCAGTGGGACTATAATGAAACCTAAGTTATGTAATCTTCAGTGGTTGGAAAGTTATTGCAGTATATAATATCGTGCTGGTTCCATTCAGTCCACCTTATTTTGATGCCTTAGCACAGTCACTAATGTTCTCACCACTAGTCGTGTTTCTTTTTATTTTGATTATAGTTTATTGAAACAAAGAGCTATAAGACACAAGGAATGTATAATCATTGCATGTTATAAAGGAGCTTAAGAAATCCTCAAAACTAGAGAACCTCGTTAGAGATATATAGCTAATCCATGGAGTCAATATAAAAAGGAGTCAGCAATCTGAACCTCTGCATGAGACATATATATACTGGAAACATGATTTCTCTACCTTTCATACACACCTTATAATACATCCTGGAATCAGTTTCCATTTTCTGCACCCATCCTTCCTAATTTTTCTCTTCCAACCCCATGAGATCCACCCAATGGAACTACAAAGCAAGCAAGCTAAACTGAATGCAGCCGAGTCTTTAAACTTTATGAATATATAATTGTATTGAAAGGTGTTACACCATACAAAATACTCTAACTCATTGAGGCCTTGGTAAACAAGAACGACTGCATTCCAATAAACTTGGGTAAGGCTTCATGAACCAATAATAAAATCTCGCCATGTCAAGTGCAAGATTCTCCACGTGCTACTCTCCCAGATATTAAGAATTCGGTACTAAACATGTTAGTTAGTTGTCAGTATTCAAGTTTTGTGACTATGAATTAAGATATGATTCTTGATGATGTACCCATGTCTTCCTGCATTCTGTAACTAAATTTGGGTGCTTAAACATGGCTACAGCTTGAATGCTTGATCTTTCTTTTCCGTTTGTCCTGATCCATAGATACGTGTTCTTATTCTTTGCAGCTACAGCAAAGCCAAGCAACGTTACTTGAGAAGCAGGGAGAAGCTGAGTCCTGGTCTTCATCTTGCATCAGCAGCTGAAGCCGGAGGATTGGTTAGTATTTTACCATATGTATGAAATTGCACAAGAAATTCTTTAAGTACACAGTGAACGGGAATGTTTTTTTTTTTTTTGGGTGTGTGTGTGTGTGGATTGCAGTGTTTGGGTAAGCTTCTCATGTCATTTTTATCACTGGAGCCCAGAAGTTAATAGTTAATACTACCAGAAGGTGTACATTTATGCACCGATAATTCATTAATAGGTGTGATTGATGCACATAATGTGTGTATTGATGCTTTGGTCTCTCTTAAATACACTATCAGAAAGGTGTACTTCAAGCCCCTAGAGCCACAGAATATATGAAAGAAGGCATGATATGCTCTTAACTGGAACCTAAAGAAGTTCCCATTTGCAGAATTGATTGTTTTTATTCTCATTGTGCTAGCCTGTTACGGAGAAATAATTGTCCTCACCGTTAGGACTTCATTACCAACTCACTACCATAGACATGAATTTCTTGGCAGCCTGTTGGGCAGTCTCTTTAAACTGCTGGAAAATTTTCTTGCCTTTGAAGTTTTACTGATAGCTTTGCAGGTTTGTTTGTGTACCAATCCTGTTTGGTTGGTGAAAACAAGGTTACAATTGCAGACTCCTCAGCAAGTTCGTCCATATTCTGGATTTCATGGTATGCCGGATCGACTTTTCAGGATGTGGTTTTATTTTATATTATGACGTATACTTATCTTTTCACTGGTGTATTTATTCTATTTATTCGTGTGTGTTTTGCTGTGTCGTTGTGCACTTTTTGAAATGTCAGGCTAAATTTTCCCGTGCAATTTTTTCTTTCTTTTATTCCAATACAGTTCTTTTATCTAGCAGTTACCAGATATCTTTATCAATTAATGTCAATAAATATGCCTATATTCCTGTGTTCTGGATGTCAGATGCTTTAAGAACCATACTGAAAGAAGAGGGGTGGAGGACACTATATAGAGGACTTGTTCCTGGTCTTTTTCTGGTTAGATTATTTTTAACCTCTTTTTCTATGTTTTATCATTATTTCTTATTTTCTTGCTTGTGAGTACTATTCAGGAACGTAAGATGTTTCTTAGTTTCCATCTTATTTGTATATAAATGTATTGTAAGCTGAGGAGCTTATTAGTTATGGTATTGTTTCAGCAGGTTACACATGGTGCTATCCAGTTTACAACATATGAGGAACTTCGCAAAGCGGTTATCAATTCTAGGAATAAGAAAAGTGAAGATGCAATTGTTGATTCATTGGTGAGTCTAAAAATATCTCTTGGCATTTCCCAATTACATAAGTAGCAATTTAAGGAAAACAATGTGTTAGTTTGATTCAACAAAGCAATGTCTATGAGCTCTTATTTGATAGAAATCAAATTGTTTAATCAAGGTTATGTGATGGAAGATTATGGACAAAGTTCATTACTTCCCCATTTTCTATTTTAGTTGCTACTTTTCTAAATTTAGATAATTCTATTTGGCTTGTGTATGAAAGATAGGAAATACAAAGTTACAAACAGTCATTTTTTTCCCAGTCAATGGTTTATATGTTCTCAATCATATATTGTCCCTGCAGGATTCAGTTGACTATGCTGTATTAGGAGCTTCTTCAAAATTAGCTGCCATTCTTTTGACATATCCATTTCAGGTAAGCTTGTGCCAGGGATTAACATTTAATGTACTTTTCATAGTACAATCTTCACCGTGTCTTACTTCGTTGAATTTGGTTGTAATGTGTTGACAGGTCATCCGAGCTAGATTGCAGGTACTTGAAAACTCACCATTTGGAAACATTTTAAACCATCAAGCCGAACAGTTCTTATTTTCTTCATTTCTATAGCTAATTGTTGTGCACTTGTTTCAGCAACGACCTAGCATTATGGGCATCCCTAGATACATGGATAGCTGGCATGTGGTGAAAGAAACTGCCAGGTAACAGAAAACATGCGCTGTCTATCCGCTTCCTTGAGGATTTGTGCATCATCAATGACTATAAAGAGCTTTCTGCGAAAGTAAACAATAATTGCTAAGATTGTCATAAAATATCGCAGAACATAACTAATGATAAGATGAACTTAACCTATGGGTTCCTGATATCATCACTGTGTACGACTATGAACTTTTTCTCCGTTTCACAGGTTTGAGGGTCTACGAGGTTCCTACAAGGGCATGACTGCAAACGTGCTGAAAAATGCTCCTGCTGCTTCAATTACGTTTATCGTGTATGAAAATGTGCTGAGTATGTTGAAATTAGCTAGAAAGGAAGATATATACTACAGTATTACTCAGTTAGATTAATGGCTTCACGATCTTAGAGTAGGTGGTATCAGGTATGGTAGGAAACACTAATTTATACCAGTACTCATTTAGGCTTTGCTTTGCTTCCTTATTTTGGTGATTGTGAAGTTCACTGATCTCATTTTATTGATTTATCATTCATTGGAGAACTGATGATATTCTCTGTAAACACTAGATACCAGCTGTTGATGATATTGTTGTATTTTATTACAGTAATGACTTGAGAAAACAGGAATATAGAGGTCTAACGTAATACGATATCCTCTCAGCTACATCAGGGCCTGTGAACTTGACAGATTGAAACCTCCTCCATCAACTAACCAAGTTTCTGGATAAAGGATAAGATTTCATGTGAAACTTTTCTGCTCTCTCTTCATGGATGAAATGATGACCGTCGTGGATCACGACAACTTCTTGGTTGGGAACCAAGTTCTTGAATATGGTTCCCTCGATGTAATCCTTTTGTCCACCAGACTCATATCCGACGTCTTTGTCTCCTATTATCAGCTTAGCAGGTATGGTTATCTTTGACCCTTGCCATGGTG
Organism: Plantago rigida; assembly: GCA_036897825.1. Lineage (NCBI taxonomy): Eukaryota > Viridiplantae > Streptophyta > Magnoliopsida > Lamiales > Plantaginaceae > Plantago > Plantago rigida. Next base: position 15,240 of record JAYMSR010000164.1, read on the forward strand.
CTAGTAGCTCCCAGTTCCTATGATTGAATCAGGTTGCAACTGTAAATATACAGATCGATAAATGGGACTATAGTTCTCACACAGAATCATCTGGACATGCAGGACAGTGATTATGAAAACTCACAGGTCCATAGCTCTGTAGTAGTTGAGGCCTCCAGTGAATCCAGACTCTTGGTACTTATCCGCAAAAACCTGGATTTCATCTTCTGTAATCCAAGGAGGTAAAACTGATGGTGTTTCCAGATAATCAATGATCTCCATTCCGGGTGGTGCGATTGGTAGCTCAGGCTTGGTAATCAGGAAGAACTTTTTCAGAACTGTTACATGATCGTACCTTGCGAATGCCATTTCGGCCCTTCCTGGTTCCTGCTCCATCCATTATCTTCCTCAGAACTCACTCACATTTATGTTTTCTGTGTATTCACAACTGCTAAACTTAAAGGTGTAGAGTTGTGAGATTAAAGATTGATTACCTGAAACTGACAGATGTAAAGGTCATCCCCAAATATCTGCTTCATAAATTCGATAGGTTTGATGCCGCTGGTAAATCTTGGTGCGTAAGGAACGCAGAGAGCCACGACTCCCTTGACTCTGTCAGGCCTCAGCAAGCTGAGATACCAAGCAGCCCATGCCCCCCAGTCTGATCCCACCACAATGGCCTTTCCAATAATTATAAAAATAAAACTCCACATTATACTCAAGTAAAATATTCAAAACTAGTCTACCACTAACACAGACTCATGTTTTACCTGTTGGACGTTGAAGTGATCAAGCATGCCAATCAGATCACCAACAATATGAAACCAAGTGTACGGAGAAGGGTCAGGAGGTGAATCAGTGTCCCCATGGCCTCGTAAATCCGGAGCCATGACATGGTAGACGTGGCTGGCAAGGAAGGAAATCTGATGCCTCCATGCGTACCAAGTCTGTGGGAAGCCATGGAGCATCAGCACCAGGGGACCTGAGTCCTCCTCTACGTGCATCCATATACCATTGGTTTTTATCCTTTGGTGGCTTACGTCGTCGAGCGTAGTCATCTTCGTTGATTTGGCTCGATCTTCACCTGGACTCAGAACCAGAAAGTTGCTCTTTACTTTCTCTGATCACTGATGTCTGTCTTTTATGTTACTTAGTTACGTTGTCTAGGAAAAGAGAAGATAACGTTGACAATTCAAATGTTGAATGAAGTTTCTCAGACTAAATGAGAAAGTCTTCAATCTGACATCTACACATGACCTTTATTGTTACTATACAATTCTTGTGTTGAATAAGGATATGTTAGTGGTGGGATCATATGGCATTAATCCCCATTTGTATTATACACCTAGAATTTTGGTGTGCGATAATATATAAAATTATGAAATAGAAAGGACAAACTATTGATAAAGTAAGAAGCTTAAATAAATTATAATTAAGAAATTTAATAAACGGGATATCAGGTTTACTTCAGTGGAAATGTAAAAGATTTAAGAAACGCTTAAATATCAAAATATAATGTTTAAAGTATGAAGGTTGTTTGAAATTTTTCTTTAAAAAAATCTTATACACATGATTAATAACTCAATTTCACGAGGATAGATAGTGGTCTAACAGAGTTTTTAATTATATGACAAATTGAAAAACTGCTTAACAAGGTTATTAATTGACTGTCAAATGGTACATTGATGTTTTAGGACTAGTATTGCTGATACACGGGTACCTTATTTATGATTTCAAGTTTTGAAATTTCTCAAGGAAAATAATTCGTTCATGTGAATTATCCGACTATAACAGTTTGTCTTTAATTTGTGAGTAATTTTAAAAAAATAGGTTGGTATAAATATTTCTCCTCCTCTTTTTTGTTCTTTGATAATAATAACTATTGTTTAGGATATTAGTACAAAAGATACGGAGAAAAACAAATAAAACATTGAGTTCCATTGTGGGAGAGAAATGTGTCGAACTACATTAACTAATGTTTCGGGTTGAGTGAAACGACATGCGGTTGACACTTGAGCGGATAAAATGGAAAATTGTTAATTAACTACATAAATCGGATTGAGAACTGATTCACAAAATTCAATTAGTAATAGTAGATAATCGTCCCGAGACTAGGCAGACCTGCCATATTCAATTTAATTTATCAATGTTCTTTCCCAAATTATTATGATAGACGGTATATAAATAGTTTATCTAGAGGCAACCTAGACATATGTTATCAATAAAATCATCCATATTATTAGTTAAAACATTTATGTTGTTAACGAAATCAGTCTTGTCGTAATATAAAAAAATACTAATATTGATAACATAGATATTATTATTAATAACATCGATGATTTTTTAATAATATAGGTTCGTCTCTAGATAAATTATTTAAAAACCGAGACTTAGTTGTGTTTTTTAAAGTTTGTGAACTCAAAATAAGTTTTTCAAAAAGTTTCATGATTACGAACGATTGGAATTTGGAAACTACAATAAAGCCCAATATATGGCCCATCAACAAACCACAAGAACCATTTCAAAATGATAGAACCTTCTGGACCGACCATCTCTCTGAATGTCTATCATTTCCCGAACATTCGTTCTTCACTATAAGAAGGCTATAGCACTACCTATCTCAACTTGTTCATCAAGCAAAAAAAATCCTCAGCACTTGAAAACCCAAAACAAAATTCAATAATCTCAAAGCTTTCTCCATACTCATCAATGGCATCCTCACTGGCTCTGAAGCGTATCGGCTCGAACCTTCTTTCCGGACCTCTCCGCCCGCTGCGCATGGTGGTTCAGCCGTCTCGCTACTTCAACACCAATGCGGTTCGTGAGTTTGAGAATGAGAGTCATGACGACGTCTCTTACCGCCGTTCTGATCGCGGTGTCTCATCGCCGTTCTCTGGTAATTTTTTCCTCATTCCGTAACTCTCTTTTTTCTCTGGTTACTGACACTGGAGTAGATGTAGTTTTATTTTCGTCCGAAATGTACCGAGTATGTGCTGAACATATGGATCTGTTAATTGCTCATTCTGCTCTCACGGCTCTTAGTGGAATTTTGAGTTCTGTTATATGAATGCTGCCCATTTGATAGTCCGTTGAAGTGTAGGAATATACTTTGGTGATGAATGTTCTTTTGATTTTGTCTATTATGTAGAAAACCTGATGGTATTTTTGCTTTTGGAGATGCGCATATTGTATTGTGCTTCCTCTGTTTCTGTTTAGCTGGATTTATTCATTGTCATTTCCTATTTCAGATCTATTCATATGCCGTTGTATTTTTCTTCACTCTGTTTGAGCTATAGTTGCTCATAAGTTTTTGGCATTTCCTATTTCATATCTATTCAGTTGTAGATCATTGGCTTCTAATG
>JAYMSR010000165.1:0-18530 GCA_036897825.1 Plantago rigida
ACTCATAGTCAAGATCAGCATTTGGTTCTGTCATTCTGAAGATGAGGTGATCCTGGCAGGTGTCTCTTGTCTTTTTGATATAGTTCACTACTTCACTTGATTTATCATAGATGATGAGGCTTTCCTGTCCACAGGTTTTTATAACTTGGACAGGGAGATAATTTATTCTACTTTTTCTTGGTCCTAAAGATTTATTTATTTTTAATGTTATTTAGAAACAACATAAGTTGGCGTATATCATTAACAAAGTTGAAACAAATACCAAGTTCTTCAGAACACATGATCAGAGTAATCAGATGCACCTAGCAATAGGATGGGATAATTCATTACAACTTCTAAGAAAATGATGAAGCTCGAACACAAATTAATTGGCGGGCTGAGGGCTAAAGCAACAGAAGAAAACATAAAGCCCATACCTGACGGCTAAAGCAACAGTCCCCGAATCAATCTAACGAGGACTCATCACCATAACCACAAACTGGGGAAGGTAGCATCCGATATGCCACCGTTAAAGAATATGTACATGAACCTCACCTTTGCACGCTTGCCAAAATACAAACCTTTACCTCCATTGGAACCTGGACAGAGTCAACAGACCATATGAATAGCCAATTCTATTTATATGCTATTATCGGAAACATGGTTAAAATGTAAATGGCATAAACCTTCAACTGTAGTCAGCATTGTCCTGACTGACAGTTAGAGTTTGTTTTCTGGGGAACCTATGGTAAAAACAACATTATAGAAATATGTTGGATCATTATTTATAGGAGCAGGTTATACAGTTACTAGCTATAATAACTAAGGAAAGAAATTTGTAAACACTAGCCTAACATAGCTTATCAAAACGGCTATCAGTGTTTGGAACAGGAGTATATATAATTTTCCAGACACAACCACCATTAGAAATAAAACTAAGCTAGTAGGTAAACAAAATTTCTAGTAATATACACCTGATTACCTTTGTATTCCAGTTCAAGAACACACTTGATAACTCAGATCAAATCTTGTTATGTGTGCCTCTACTATAGCCGCATAACATGGATGATCAATGCATCAAGGCTCAAGCTCATTCAAATGTGGGATGTCTGGTCAGTTTTTACAAGCCTACTCTTTTTTTTCAATTCTATTCTGGAAGAAAGAAACTCTTATTCCAAATGGGTATTTAAACTATAGACTTCTGTTTCGCCTAACTACACTCTACGATAGCATCTAACTCAGCATTCTCATTAGCGAAATGTGCAAGTCTTATAGAGAGATAATATAGCTAGCCAAAACAAAGATGCCATAAGAATTCATACCTATCCTGATTCAAAGACAAAAAAACTGTCAAAAAACAAATCAGCCAAGTAGCAATTTCTTTCTGCAATTTATGGCTTTTTTTCCCGCTGACGTATGCCGCTGCTGTCTGTGTAGCTTATTACTGTGCATCAGCAGCTCAGTTTCGAAGACTTGACAGACAGACACACTCTTCAGATCTCCTTCATGTCAGCCTTTACTTATATCACTTAGTTTATACTTATGGAAGTAAAACAAGGCTTGATCATACAGATAGTTAATCAGAAAAGGCCTTCTGTTTATCCAACATGAGAAATCCACTTAAGTTATCCACAGTCACCACTAGGAATTCAAGAGCCATACGCCATACCTAGGGTATTTTGGACACGGCAGGACGATCACAACTCAAATGACATCAAATCATTGTCACAAAGTATCTACCTCACTTCATTTTTTCCTACGATTTAGGAATTAGCCTGATGAGTTTTATGGAAGGATTACACCGTTGTGACTATTCAACAGGTTTTTACCTCCTAAGCTTGCTGAACTCCATTACATAATACTTAAAGTCTTAGGATACCAAGAAAAAACACTTGCAACTGCAGTTCCCAAAATGCCAACACCACACATATTCTATCACAAAGATAAGAAAAGATCTATTTTGGTAGATTACATGTTCTTTCTGGCCAGAAGACTTTTCAATCTCAACGACACCGGATTTTTTGAAACTAGCAATCTTAAGAGAAAATAATGTTACCTTCATGAAGTGCCCCCACTGGGACCACGAATTATCAGATGTTGAATTAACAGTCACCATAGTCTACTAACCATCCGGGAGATGTCATCCAGTCAAGTCTATGATGCAGTTTTCTTCTTCTTTTCCCACCTTTTCATATCTATGTACGCATATTTGTGTCAGTTTCTTCCACAGCTCAATCACAAAGATGCTTCTTAGCTGAGTTCACCATTATTCCACAAAAAACACAGAATGAAAACAGACTGATCATTACTGTGCACGAAACAACCACCACATTGTTATGAAACTAACAAAATAAATAGCCATGATAGGCTAATAGATTATTTTCTTGTTTTCCTTTGATCTGTGTTTATTCACGATTTATGTTAATAAACTCAATTAAGAGGAGTGGATATCATGTAGAATAGATTCTTATCATCCAAGTTACCTCCACATCTGTTTTTATTCCTATTTTTTTTCATGTCACCAGTTGGAACTTAAAACAACATCTCAGACAATGCTCTCCAGATTGAGTATACATTCTCTGCTACGGCTGCTTTCAGTACTCTTTGTCTAAGTTTTCTTTTCTCCCCATTTAGTCTGTTCACAGCACTATATGCATCCTTTTTCCCAATTTTCCAGGAACACTTCCATAGCCCAGCTACTTAAAAATCTTGCTCCGAGATGCTTTTGTGGTTGGACATTTAAAAACAGGTGATTTAGGTTCTCATCTTGCACTACAAAGGGCACAATTACCATAGAAGAGTTCCTGGAGCAAGATTCTTCAGCTCATAGAGAAGGACGGCCAAAAAAGAAAACAAGAAAGAGCAATGGACCAAATTAAGTTCATAACTGCATATCTTGAAGGCTGAATACAAACAAACAACAACCTAAGGAATGATAAAATGAAGAGGTAAAGGAAAGGGTACAGCAAATGGTTCTAGTATGAACATTCAAAAGTTGTCCAATGTTCTAATAAAACCAGATGCAAATGTCAGCCTTTCAGATATCCTAGTCTTAATATGGCGATGATATACTTTTTGACACGTATGACAATATCAACACAGGCCTGCTAAGTAACCATTCATTTACTTAGCCTCTAACAAATGCTGCGAATTTAAATGCTAGATTTTGTCACAAATTGTATATACTACTATTTAATGATGCAATTTGTGAATAAAGCTGATGAAAGTGTGGATTTAATTATCTGAGTTGATCGTTGTTCAGATAATAAATGTTCCTAAGCAGCATTGTGGAACTAATAAATGTTCGTAGCAATGTTAAATACAATGACAGATCTGATAACACAACATCCAGACGAGAAGAGAGACTAGGGGCATGAGTAATCAATAATAAAAAAGATAATGAAAACAAAGACAACATATAAATGATAAAAGATCTTATTTGACTCGCTAATCATGATAGCTTGCTGCATACAATCTATCATCTTCAGCATAAATCTGTTAAAATAATGCTGAAGCTTAATTATTATACTTCAATGATATTAAACTAAAGTTTTAGGGTTAAATCAATTTTCTCAGAATTTGCTCCATAGCCTCCCACATCAGACTCCATAACAGCCTTGCCTTTTGCATCCTCCAGATGGACCCCAATTTTTGTAGGAAGGCTATTTTCGGTCTTAATATGACGCAACAACATTTCCAGAATTTTCTCACGATCAACTCCAGGCCAAGTAGAATCGTTCTCATTAGCCGACATGCACAAATTATTGTTTGGATAAGCGGCAGCCTTAAACCTTACCAAATCACCTTGTACAGACATAGGCGTTGCGGGGCCTTGGTTGCCACCTCTGACTTCTGAGGATTTAGCATACTTTTTCTCTCGCAGGAAAAATGCATACTTCCTATAAAAGCCAACCGGGTCCTCTAAACGCTCACGGCGGTGGGCGTTTTGATGGCCTCCTCTGGCCTGGGCAGAAAAAAACTTTCTGTGACAATACCAGCAAGTAAACTCACCTGAATTGGCAACTCCCATGGGCCTCATTGTTTCAGCTATTTTCTTTTGCACCGCTATTTTTCTTCGCTTATTGAAAACCTAAATGGTGAGAACTAAAGAAAGAGGCGAAGAATAGTTTCCCTGTTGAGAAATAGAGGTGAATGGGGTTGCGTTTTATAGCAGAAGTTTGGTTTATTGCCAACTAATGTAATCAATTTTCACTCTGCTTTTTTGGTGAAATTTATGAAAATACGACGAAAAAAATGAATTATTTCCTCTTTCTCGAGGAATATAGAACGCATTAACGCAAAGATTTCAAAGAATTCAAGAGAGATTGTTAAGATTTAGGTAATGACATGATTTTTAAAGCAGTCTACATAAAATGCAGGTTCTATCCATGAGATAGAGGGTTGTCCAAAAAGTCTTGAAGGGCAAATTTTATTCAATCATTTTCAAATATATCTCAGTAAACCATTTCAATCAATTCAACATACTATATATCCATTTTCACCACCTAAACCGACAAACACATAGTTTAAATTCTACTCTCCTAGTTAGTTAATGCAGTAAGAGAAACTACTAGCAAATATATCTCACTCAGTCACTCTTAATAATAACAACCCTTGGTGTCTTCAGGAAACAAAATTTACTCTGTTCCGGAACAGTGTTAGTCCCCCTGGACATGGTATTTGGTGACATCAATAAACACCATGAGCTCAAGTTTCATTATTAATCGCTCAACCATAGAGTTTCCACAACTACTTTTCCAGCCAGTGTCATAGTCATGCTATAGTACATTGAGCGTAAACCAAACGACCAGCCCAGGCAGGCATGATAAGCTTATAATTCTATGGAGCTCAGACTTTCTTATAGGCAAAGAGACAATCAACTGGGAGTCGAAGTTTCCAAGCATACATTTTTAATTCAAGTCTTCATCACTTCACAATCTTAAAAGCTCCCATTGTATACACATAGATTATCTTCTAGTTCTACTTAATGAAGCAAAACATGCCTTAATTACACAAAGAGTCCATCAGAATGAGCTGTCTGTTTTTTAGAATTTTTTTCCATAGTCACCAAAAGAAAGATCAGGAAATCAAGAGCCATACCTGTGGTTTCTGAGACGGGAGGATGATCACAACTCATATGACATCAAAGGCATTTCCACCAAGTCCCTCCTTTTTATTTTTTCCTACACAATGAAGACACAAGCCTCTTAGCCTGTCGAGTTCTATGAAAAATCACACCGTTGTGCAGGTTATTCAACAGGTTTTTAACTCCTAAGGTTGTTGAACTCAATACTTAGAACGCTAAGATAAAACCACTTGCAACCTCAGACACCAATATACCAACACCACAAATTCTTCGTGAGAGATGTTTTTAGAAGAAGAAAAATAAAATCTTTTGGGAGATTACAATTTATACCTGTTCTTTTGGACCAGAGGGTTTTCATTCTCAACACCACTGGATGGTTCTGAAACTACTATTGGATTAGCATTTTAAGAGGAAATAATGTTTTCTTCATCTGCAAGGAGGCGAAGTGTAACATCTGCAATCCTCGCTAACTAGTATAGGTAAATCCAGAGAGCACAGGGTAATCTACAAATATTAAATGATGATAACGTCCTTTATCTACAAAGAGATAAAGTGTAATAACGGTATTCCCTCACTAGGAACCCTGAATTATTGGATATCGAACCAACACTTGGTGAACTCTACAAATCATCTCGGAGATGTTATCCAGCCAAGTCTGTGATGTAGTTCTTTTTCTCTGCCACATGTAGCTTTGTTTCCTCCCGACTCCTGTTCATATCTATGAATCCATGTCTGTGTCAATTCCTACACAGCTCTTCTGATCTGTTTTATTCACAATTTATGTTGATAAAAACAGATAACAGGAAGGGTCATATTCATCTAATTTACCTCCCCCATCTGTTTTCATTCTTAACTTTCTCCTATAAAAACATATTGCAAAAAATCAAGGATATCGTGTTACTCCGTCCTCCATTCTCATCTGTAAATGTTCACACATATGCTTGAGCTTCCTTCAAGCCCTGCATCTACCGAGTATCATCTGCATCGTAGTGCTTATGAACACCTTTTCATCCCCCGTTATCTGTTGGAACTTGGAACAACATTTTAGACAATGCTACCCAGATTTAGTACTAACTCTCTGCTAATGCTGCTTTCAGTACTCCTTCAACTTCTTGTCGTTTACTCTGTTAACAACACATCTGCCTTCTTTTTCCCAGTTTCCAGGGATTCTTATAGCCAAACCACTTAAGAATCTTGCTACAATAAATCGTGTGGCTGGTCATTCAGAAACAGGCGATTCAGGTTCTCATCTGCATTCTGTAGTACAAAAAGAAAATTTCCCATAGAATAGAAGAGTTCCTGGAGCATGATTCTTCATCTGCTGCGCTATAGAAGAGATCCAAGTTCTTATCCGTACTACAAAAAGGCAAATTTACCAGCTATTTGGACCCCAAAACTTTTGTTAGCCTATCTTTAGAGGCCAATCTTCCCCCACAATTGTAAAAATACGATGAAGTTTGCTCGGTGGCTAGCCTAATAACTCCTGAATCCTGATAGTCACATGCCTGGGGGGCACTTTAAGAAACTCTCTTCTCATCAACTCGTACATCTTCATTTCTACCCAAGCTTACCTTGCACTTTCTCTCTGCATCTAAGAAACCTCTTTACTATGCCTTCAGCATTAAAGATACAACCAGACCAAAACTGTAAAGGCAAATGCGACTTAACTAACATTCCTAGCAGTATACTGCCATGGCACATCAACAGTACAGATCATGGTTTTGGCTCCCAAATTTGGGGTTGGTGTTTTTTTTAATGTGTGAATATAACTTTTATACAAACAATTCACTATATGGAATGATTTTGTAAATCAGTCAATGTAATGCAAGTATATTTCGATAATAGATTGCAACGCACTGATTAAGGATATTGTGTGGTATATCATAATACATCATTGCAGTTGTTTAAAATCAATGCACCAGATTGTATGAACCTAAGGAGGTTTAGATGTAGTTTCATGCGACTTAATTACAGTTAGCTGTGCCGATATACCTAATTATGAGAAAAAATCGGGTTCACAGGTTTTGGGTTTATTACCTAATTCACACAATAATATCACAAAGATCAAGCAGTTCAACGTATTAAAACAAAGCAAAGAAAAAGGAAGAGGGAAAAAGCCAAAAAAAAGGGAACCAAACAAGTCAATAACTTGAAGCCAAAGGTTAAGGAATAACATACACAAGAAAGAATAACTGATACTGGGAAGGAATGATAAATGAACAGGTTAAGGAAAGGGTACAACAAAAAGCTCCAGTATGAAGATTCTGCTTGGCATGGAGTTAGACGACACTATTCATCCGTTGAAAAATTTTCAGGCATTTGGCATGCAATTTAAACACTATTTCTTTAATTAACTTTCAACTCCACTAAACAATTATTTCTCTTTCTACCCTACTCTTTATCTCTCTTTACTTTTTCAATAACAACCTTAAACCAATCAAATAACCTTTAAAAAATCAATCCCATCACTTATTTCTTATACATATCACTTATTTCTTACACACCCTGTATAACAACCCTATAAACCTATAAAATTTTAAATCTATCCCAAACACCATTTTCTATAACTCAAATTTAACTAAGTTACTATTTCATCAACAATTTTTTTTCTTTAACTCAATGCTAAGCCACTCAACACTGGTCCAGTGTTCTCATGTATAAAGATGTAAATGTTAGCCTTCCTGATATCCTAATCTCAATGGTGGTGAAACATTTTTCAGTCCTATATGCATATCTGATTTTTTGACAGATATGGCAATCTCAGCCCAGGCACACTCAGTAAGCATCCGTATTAACTTAGCTGATGCCAGAAATTTAAATGCTAGATTCTGTAACAAATTTGATATGCTTTATGTTGATCCAATTGGAAAACAATCTCACTCACGGTTGATGAAAAAGTGGACTTAAGTATATGAGTCAGGCATTCTTCAGATAACAAATGATATTACACAGCATTGTACAAACTATGAATGTTCCTACACAGTATTAAATACAGTGACGGATATGATAACACATCATCCAGATGAAAAGAAAGACTGCAAGCACGAGAATTCAAAAGTAAAAAACAAAATCAGAACAAAGACAACATTAAAATGATAAACGATCTTATTCACTCACTAATTCAGTGAGATCAGTAAATTCTTTATAGCTTGTTGCAAACAATCAATCATCTTCAGCATAAACCTCTTGAAACAAGGCTTATGCATAATTATTATACTTTTCTGATATTAACCTACAGTCTTAGGGTTAAATCCAAGTTCTCATAATTTTCTCCAGAGCCTCCAACATCAGATTCCATGACAACCTTGTTTTTTGCAACCTTGTGACGGACCCCAACTTTTTCAGAAAGGCCATGTCCAGACTTAACATGACACAGCAGCATTTCCAGAGTCTTTTCACGATCAACTCCAGAACAAGAAGAATTGTTGCCATTCGTCCACATGCATAAATTGTTTGGATTAACAGCATTAAACCTTACCAAATCACCTTGTACAGATATAGGATCTGCAGGGCCTTGGTTGGTGCCACCTCTGGTTTCTGACGATTCAGCATCTCTGGCTATCTCTGGCAAGACACGTGCACGCTTACGGCGGTGGGCATTTTGATGACCTCCTCTGGCTTTGGCAGAAGAAAACTTTTTGGGACAATACCAACAAGCAAACTCACCTGAATCGGCAACTTCTACAGGCTTCATGATTTCAGCTATTTTCTTTTGCAGATAAAGAGGTGGTTGGTTGCCCGGTTGAGAAATAGAGGTGAATGGGGTGGTGTTTTATAGCAGAAGTTTGGTTCATTGACAGACCATGTAATCAATTTTATTTGCTTTCTGGCGAGATTTATAATAATACGAAGAGAAAAATAAATTACTTACCATTTTCTAAGAAATACAAAGGCATTAACACACAGATTTTGACGAATTAAAGAAGGCTCATTAATATTGACGTAGTGACATGATTTTCTAAGCAATATGCATAGAATGCAGGTTCTATCATTGAGATAGAGGGTTATCAGAAAAGTTTTGAAGGGAAAGTTTTTATTCAATCACTTCCAAATATATTTCCGTAAACTATTTCAACCATTTCGACATGGATCTATTTTCAGTAACTAAAACCACAATCACATCGTTTAAATTCAATGCTCCTAGTTAGTCTAAAAGACATTATGCAGTAAGAAAATCTATTAGCAAATATGTCTCAATTCATAACAATAAAGGACCCTTGGCCTTGATTTCTTCAGGAAACAAAAGTTACTGTTTTCAGGAACACAATTAGAGTCTCCCTGGACATGCTACTTGGTGACATCAAGAAACACCAGGACCTCAAGTTTCGCTCCTAATGACTCAAACTGTAGAGTTCCAACGACTCACTCTCCAACCAGTGTCATAGTCATGCTATAGTACATTGAGCAAAAACTAACGTCCAGCCCAGGCATGATAGGTTTCAACTAAGCACCGGCATTCTTATAGGTTAATAGGCTTGTTAAAGGAGCGATATGCATACACTTATAGTGGAGTTTTAGCCAATTCCATGGGAAAGTAAACAACAATCTACAGACTCTCAAAGCCTTCAAATCATACATAATTTAAGTCTAGTCTTTACTCTTTATAACTTCATAATCTAAGATGCTCTCGTGCATATCTTATGCATAGATTCTCCTCTGTTTCTTTCATGTATCATTTTTTCTCAATATAATTTTGCACAACATACTAAAACATGCTAAATCCGTGATATATTTATTAGAATTGATTTGACTATCCGAAACTTTGCTAACTTTCAAACCTAAAGGTCATATTACTTCAAAATTATCATTTATCGAGGGGATATGAATTATGAAATGAGAAATATTATGTTGACATGGTGCTAGACACATTGCATCTAATAAAAGCTCAAACCAAGTCAAGCAGCGATCACAGGAATAACTCAGAAAATTAAAACTCTAACGGCACATATACATCACAATTCACAAAGGATTCTTCAATAGAAAGATGATAAATAACAAAACATTCACACAATAACCTAACAGCAGCTCCTCAACGGAAAGGAACAATTAAAACAGCTCAATTTTGTGCAAACAATCAAACAAAGGAATGTACATTTCCTCATCGAGAAACAGCGATAATTCTACGTAAAAAAACTCAATCAGTAAATAACGAAGAGAGAAGAATCGAATGCGATGAAATGCCACAGAAGAGTATGGAGAATCAGGAGTGTAACATGGAGCGTGATGTTAGAGGCAATTTTGTTCGATGCTATAGAACTTGGATTTAACCCTAAACTGTAGATCAATGTCAACCTTCGCTCAAGCGCCACAGAGAAATGTCACTTCTCTGGAAAATGGAGAGTGAATCAAATAGGTCTCCGGTATTATACAATTTCGTTTCAAATGGGCCTGGGCTGGAATCCACCCAGATTAGTATCATCAAGATCCGTATGAAATTAGGAACGAAATTAATGAAAACACACCACATGGTCCCTCACAATTTTCAAGATTTGAGTTGAGTTCAAGTTCGGAAAAGTTTTGGGTTGAAGTCAAACGTTTATTTTACATCGAGTATGTTATAGTTTGCGACATCAAAATATTATAGTGTAATTGATGTGGAGCAGGGGTTAAAAACGCTGCAATTGTCCGATTTAAAAATAAATATTGGCAAAGGCGATATGTGGTTGTGTTTTATATGAAACAGGAATGAAAAAGGAAAAAAAAATGAACTAGATATTCTAATTCAAACTTAAATTGTGTTTCTTGATGTCAGAATCAAAATTGCAGGTCCATGGCATCTATAGTTTTAGACTTTTTTGTTCCAGTTTTATCAGGGTGAAAATAAATCGTTAATTTTTAAAATATGTGAAGAGTAGTTTTATTGTGGGGCCAAAGTTGTTTCATGCTCCAAATTACACATATCTAAAGGGGACTGTTTCACGATTTCAAATCAGAGTTATAGCGACTCGGGCTGAAGTCGTGAACTGCTTATGAATGATTCATTATAGAAGTCAGGTCTTTTTTCTTTTTCTTTTTCAAGAATATGTTGGATTTGATTTTGTGGGACTTATGTTTCTGAGGAAAATCGGTTTATTTTAAGAAGAATAATTATTCAAAATTATAAATGTTTTTAAATAGTTGGGTCATTATACAGTTTAAATAAACAAATGGTGTTTGTTGTAAAATATTGTAAAATATACGATTGTTGTTTTTGCATTTTACTACCCAACCAAAAGGTAGATGAGATGACTCCATTTAATAGAAGTGTCAAAATCACCATACTCGTAGGAATCCAATTTGCAGAGAAGAACCACACTGCGAAGAAGACGAAAATGGAGAAAGCGATGCTTGTTCGATCGCTCTGTCGTTCGATTTATCGTAGATCTCATGCCTTCTCCTCCGCCGCTGTACCCACCGGCGCCGCCTACATCCGCCACATCCACTTCTCTTCCCCTTCGTTTCCTGCCACCTCGCCGAATCACGGTACTTGATTTCATCTCTCTAGCTTATAATTGCTCGTTGAATTCATATAATTGCTAGTTAAATTAATTTCGGATTGAATTTTTATTGCCGTCACAAAGTAAGGTTACCTTGCTCAATCGGATGTGTGAGACTGTGTATCAAGCGTTTAAGGGTCCAATTCCTGGGATGGTATAATTCTATCTGAAATACAGCTACTGTTCAATTGGTTGTCTCATGGACTCATAGTATGATTTAATATCCCGCTATGATGCAATGCTAATATCATTTTTATATGGAGAATAAAAAGGTTAGTTTACATTCTGTTTTTATGGAATGAAAATGAAGCTTATGAGCTATTTGAATATGTATGTTATTGTTCGTTTTTTGGATCTGGCAAACGAAAATATAATTATCGTATTGTTATGGAATTGAATGCCAAGGGTCGTCAGTGTCCTATTGCTTATGGTCATTGATATGCTTCGATATAATAGTAATAGTGGAACTAAGGTGATGCAAATGCCCTTAAGTTCTTAGCTATACCCTTGACTGAAAATTGAACTAGATAGATTCCCAATGGTAACTTATACAGAGACTGACTGATGCTTACTGCTTATCAATGAGTTCATCTAGTTTATGTTTTATTTCTGAGTAATATACAGGATAGCGAGAAATCAGAAATTTATAAGTTTTACCATGCCCTTTTAAAGCCCGGCCTTAGAATTTCCCCTTATCCTTCTTTATTTTAGCTCACACTCAACTTAAACCTGCAGATTGTCGGAATTCATTCACAATGCGCCTGGGGGGCACACGTTTTTTTAGTGAAGACGTTGCACACATGCCTGACATAACAGACCCAGAGATTCAACGTTCTTTCAAGGACTTAATTGCGATAAACTGGGATGAGCTTCCAGACGCAGTTGTTCACGATGTAAAAAAGGCATTGGCCAAGAATACCGAGGATAAGGAAGCTCAGGAAATCCTGAAAAATGTGTTCCGAGCTGCAGAGGCAGTCGAGGAATTCACGGGAATCTTGATGTCACTGAAAATGGAAATGGATGACTCAGTTGGTATGAGTGGAGAGGTAAATTGGTCATAAATAGATTCTAAGTTCCCTTTCTTGATATTTCTGGTGGCCATATTATCATGACTCTTTTCTTTCCTTCTATTTTTTTTTCCTTTTTACCATTTGGCAGAATGTAAAACCCTTATCCGAAGAATATGTGAATGCTATGCGGGCAATCTTTGATAGATATGCAGCTTATTTGGCTGCGTTTGGGCCAGAAGAGAGCTATTTGAAGAAGAAAGTAGAGACAGAACTGGGAACAAAGATGATATACTTAAAAATGAGATGCAGTGGCCTCGGTGCTGAGTGGGGAAAGGTAGTTATTTTTGCAACATGATTTGAGAAATCCAACTAATGATGCCTAATGCACCACACTTTAACCGAAGGATAAAAATTGGAATCCCTTATTGTGTCTTGTGTGTTTACATCTACTTCACTCATTGGTAAAGCTCTTCCTTTCTCATTTTTACTGCAGGTTACTGTTCTTGGGACATCTGGAATATCTGGTTCGTATATTGAGAATAGAGCTTAGATTTGGAGTTGGAGAAATGATTCCTTTTCATGACTTAAACAATGTTGAGACAAACCTCATCCAAGGAAGTTCTTGTTCTTATGTTTAGGTTTTGATTGTGTTTATGCTGAAATTGTTACTACCCTTGGTATGAATAAAGCTACAGAAAACTAAAAGGAGCAATGCAATTGTTTGCTCACCCGTATCAATTCCAGCTCTACTTCTGTTTTTATCTTTTCCTCTTCTGCACCTTCGCAGTTGTTTGATTTGTTGAGAGAACCAGTCTTTGCTTATCACTGATGCAGTTTCTTCAGGTTTTAATATACTGGTTTGTTTTACCACTTCTTTATTAAGACAGACCGCTCCTCTGGTTTTTACCTAGTAAATAGGCAGAAAGACGAGAGAGAAGTCTGAGCTCGCAGAAACTGGTTCCTGACTTTCTTGGTTTGTTGCAGTTAGTAGACTTAGTCAAGCGTTGTAAATTAATAATCAAAATTCATTTGGATTTGAGCCTCTGGGTAGCTGATTCTAACCAGCTTCCTGCTGCTTGCCTTTATTAAGAAGATTGATACTTGGGACATGGTTCTTGAAGTGCATGTGTGCGCTTAATGAAAATTATGTGTTATGTGTCAGTCTAACAATTAAGTTTATGAAAAAGGAATTTAAAGATTTCCCTTTGTCATACCAATCAGCCTTTTCCTCAATTCTATGACTGTAAATCTGTAATCTGTCTGTGTGCTGCACTTCTTGTATCACCTTGTGGTTCATTGAATAAAAACCATTGTGATCTATTGCAAGCCGAAAAACTCTTCAGCTATCATTTCCGAACATTGTAAAGGTAAGCTCACTCGTTATTTAATTACAATATGTTTCAAAAAAATAGAAGTTTTTGAATATTTGGATCATCAGTGGTGGTGGATCTGTGTCATTCTTCTACTTTTGCTCCATGTCCAAGAGTCGGATGGGGACTTGGGTAGAGGAGGTAACAAGACCTTACGGCTGAGGCCGAATAGGCAAGCCTTCACAATGACAGAACTCCAGCAATATGGATCGCTTGCTGAGATCTTGAAAATCGATCTTGTTTAAACTCAAACACCTGGAAAAACTGGTCTTGACAGATATGAAAGCATCATAGCTTATAGCACTTGAACATCGAGACAGCTGGCTATTAACAGAGAAGAAATCATCCTTCTCTTCACCATTTTTGCTCTGTTCTTTTGGAGGGATAACTAAATCCCCTACCGTTGAAGATAGAGCCCATGAGAAACCTTCGATTCCAGTGGTAGTCTTTCTTCTGCTTCTGGACTCCATGTATTTACTTATGACTGCTGAAACAAATACCTGTATGGAGTTCATACAGCCATATACAGGGGAAAGATAGAAAAAATCAGCCCGAGAATTAAGTTTTCAGCATGAATGATCAGTTATACATATAATAGAGATTCGGCTAGTTACTTCCTCTTCTTCATCAAAATCATGAACTGGTTCTTCTGGTTCCGGGCTCGAGAAGGAGAGGTTCCATCTAGAAGAATGACAGTTGACAATGCCTGCTTGATAGTTGAAGCAGCAAGGTACTTGCACCTTCTCCGCGGGTTTGATGGCTCTTCTTGGTAGAAGACACTCATCATGAGAGACTACTTCTGCTAAAGGTGGGTGAGATTTGTAGTTTGGATAGTTTGAATGTGAAGACATACATATATATATGGTATAGTAAAACTGTGTTTGCTTGGGTTGTGTCATGTGTGATTGCTAGTCTTTTTCCTCCTTTGATAGTGGCCTCTTATCCTATCCCATTTCCCTCGCATTCCTGCCTTTGGGGTGAAGGCAAAGATAAAAAGGCAGATTTAAAAGTTCACCAGATGACAACATATCACCAAGTTAAGTATCGGTAAATTTTAAGTTGATCACAATTCGAACCTGTGATTAAGAGCTATTTTTTACCGACTGAACTACATTTACGTAATACTATAATCAGCCAAGCCCGTGTATCTAATATGCAAACAAGTATATTCCTTACTGCATAATCGTTATGATCTTGCTAATTATACTGCTTTAACAGTTATTGCTTAAACTGAAAAAGAAGAATCAAATAATGGTGAAAAGGGATATGTCACCTGACTAGGGCAAATTTTGCGAAAATGGTGGTGTGTCTAATTAATTCTTTTGGAATTTGCGTTTGACTACACTTTTCACCGTCAAGTAGCAAATGCTACCATTTATGTGTGCCTTGTGATACACGTGAATTTAAAATGCAGAATGCAGATATAGCCTAGAGTATATCTTTTTTTTAAATAAATATACTTATAAATCAAACATATTTGCCCAAAGTCACATTATTGGAGAGGATATCTAAAGTGTGCATGTACTTCCAAGAGGTCATCTCCAAACCAACTTGGATCATTAGATCGTAGATTTGTTTTGGGCTTGTTTGTGTACACTAAATCTGATTTTATTGTGGAAATATTGAAGTTGAACAGCTAGGAAGATCAGCTAGTTTGAAGAAAAGAGAGAAGTATCATTTTTGTTGCGATTATGGTTTAAAATTCTAATAAAAGTACCGAAATGCCTGGTTTTTCAGCTTAGCAAAATAAAGTAAACACGTTCTAAACAATTTGTGCTTAACAGTTTTTTCATTTTTTCCAAAACATCACGTGAAATTTTGAAAAGCACCGAATTTTTTGAAAAGCATTGAAACATCTTACTTGTTTAATAATGCAAAACATATCTCAGACACTGAGGTTCTAATCCATTATTCATGATTGTTGCATTTGTTACCTGTACTAGAAAAGGTTGTCTCTCCAAAGGACGACGAGATTAACGTCACATATTTAGTTAATGTAATCTCACCGAAAAAATGATGCATGTAAAAGTTTGTGATAAACAGGGTTACTTAATTCTCTATCTGATTCTGTTAATATGTAGCAGACTAGCAGTGGTTCTCTATGTTTCAATAGCAACTAGTTGCTTAGAAGCTACCCAAATACATTCTTCCTTAAACAAGTTTACAAAACCAAACTACTCTTAAAGTCCAGAAACTGCTCAATACGACCACAAATCAAACTAGCTTGCAAATTTCATAGCCAACTTCAATGGTGTTTTATTGTAAACTTTGGGAAAATGATGTACAGAACCCTCACATTAGTAAGGTGGACATACAGATCAATTATACTCGCAGAGCAAACAAGAAACCCTCTGAAAAAACTCGATTCCTCTGCCAGGACGCTTGTAGATGCTAGAATCTGCCTTGTAGAGTTGAGGACTACAAGAGAATCACTTGAAAAGAGCAATGTTTATCGGGTTTTCAGTTGACACACCAGACCGGCATCTTTATTGAGAAGTCAATGTTGTATTTTGGTTTCTAATACCCCTAGTGTTCGAAACAGAAGGGCGTGGAGATTGTAATAGAGCAGCAGCACGAGCATACTCAAGCGCGGTTATGGCAGAATTGATCTCCACCATTAGCGCTTCAGGTGTTATGGTTATGACATTCACAGCTTCAAACACATTCCACTTGGACTTATCTTCTCTTGAACTCATGTTTATGAGCTGTGAGACTCAATGCACCTAACAAACAGTCACAAGCCAAGAATTCGCAGTCGGTATCCTCCAATAACAGTTTCTTCCAACACTCAATCCACCATAAGAAATCTGCAAAGACAACATTTGGGTCATAATCTTGCAAAACTCCAAGATAATCCATTACTGCAACCATGTCCACTAAAGCACAGAGATTCCACATTACAACAGGCATACTAGCACGAATCGAAGGCGAAAACACGGATTTACAGCCATCAATCACTCAACTGTATACATGTACATCAAGCACAGAATACTGCAAATCATAATCGAAGAAAATGAATCCCTAAAGATCACAGTGAGCACTGAGTTAGTACATGAACAACCATAAAATTCATGTAACAAACAGAAAAGAAAAATGGGGTCTTTCTAAAATTTCTATTCTTCCACCACAAATTTCAATTGCATTAAACCAACCCCTAATTCTTTGAACCTTGGCAATCAAAACACCATAAAAAACGAGTCTTTAAACGAATTACATTTCTTGATGAAAGATTGAGCTGAAAAAACAATTGAGGGTTGGACAAAGAACTCACCTCTGTTTATGCAGAGAGGATGAACTGAATTTGTTCACCTACCATTGAGAAAATCCGATGTATTAGTACTTGTGTTTGTACTCAAAGATGATCCTTTTAATTTGGCTCATGCGGTATTTCAGTAGAATAGTATACAGCATGAGTGTATTTCTTTTCTATAATTGGTGGGCTTGAAACATGATTAAATATAAATGTTTTATGTATTGTGTGGTAGTCGTACTCCCACTATCCCGGACTCAATAAAGTGGAAGAGTATTTTTCATTTTAGGAAAGAGTTGATCGGAGACATATCAAGATGGATGAAAAATTAAATTTAAAACGAAATGAGTAATAATACTCCACCCGCCTCAGTATATTATTTCAATCTCACACGTTCATTACTTCCACATTATATTTTAAAATTCTTCAATGTACTTCATTCATCCTGCTAATACATATCAATTTTCCTTTTTTATATGTTCCAATAATAAATATTCACTCCAAACATGGTACTAAATATTTAAACCCCTATAAATTTATTTTTTATTAATTTATTATTATCCGTTGTATTTTTTCATTATATTTTTACCATTCTGTGCTCAATTTGGCAGACAGATGAGTGATAAATAACTTGTTTTTAAAATAGAAAAGGAGAATAATTAAATTGGAATCATAATATTCTTTCATTATTATTGATATTTCCTTAATGTCATTTCATGACTTTGTTTTTTTCTATTTGGTCTTAATTTGGGCTTCCACATTATTTTATGGATTGGTCGGTATACTGACCAATTAGTGGCCATTAGCTTGGGATTGGTATTTGCCTAAATAATTGATCTTGATAATGATGCATCTTGTTCACCTCACTTTCACAAAATTACAATATAAGACTTCCATACTCACCTAACACCTCCGATTCTAGATAATCTAAAGAAGCAATTTTTATTAAATCAGATATCATAATTTCATAAATAAGATGTATAAATAAGTTATACACCTCATATGTTACGACTTACAATATACAATCACTGAAACTATTTAAATTAGATGAACTTAAAATCATTATTTAAGTCGTGCGGTTCAACCACAACCAAGGAAATTAGTCGGAATTCTCTATTTGAGGAAATATAAATGATCTATCTAGAATGATGCTTTTATTTGTATGACTAACTAGTTCGGGTTGTAGTAACTTAACTTCAAAAATAGGACAAATTGAGTGAAGTTGGGAGAGGGATTGAGAACATAGTGAACAAACAAGTAGGATTTTCATAAAGTTGAAACAGAGAGTGGACATGTAAATATATCTTCCAAAGACTTATTTGTTCAACAATTGTGCTTACAGTGTTGTGGCAAACGTCA